>BQNB010009078.1:2010-58615 GCA_026074375.1 Tanacetum coccineum
TTGGCATTTTAAGTCCGTTTTTGGTTATTTTAGCTCATTTTTAAAGGTAAAAGGTATGTGTAATTAAGCACATACCAGATTGCCAACGTGGCAATCCGTGATTGAGACATTTGTGTTTGTTCTGTGAGTGATAGTAGAGTAAAATCCCTCTTCTCTTGTGCTTTCTTTATATCCACGTGGCATTCCCTTGCTAAGTGAACCAATAAGAGCTCATGAAATGACTATTAAACCCTGCCATCTTGTACTAGCGCCATTGAATTGTCCTTTCCACCCTTTGATTGGTAAAAGCCCTCTCGTTTTGACCCTTTGGTTAATTGTGGGAGACGATGAACAGTAAACTGTTCTTGGCGCCCTTTTTACATTTTAACTGAATTGGATAAACGGGTGGGGTGAGTTTGGGCATATGGCAATATTGGCCCTTGTCTTTGTTAGGTGAAAGTTTAAGTATTAAATAACTTTTAATCTTGGCAGAATTGGTCCTTTGGAAACTTGAAGGACTAGAATTGTAACTTTGGATTTTGCCATTTTGTGAATTTGACTTTGACTGTTTGACCAGAGTTGACTGAGGGTTGACTTTTCTGACTTTGGCTTCCGGCTTCTTTTACACTCTTCCGTTCTCGTATCCGTGTTTGCCCATTTTGACGGTTTTCTTGTGATTTTTGTCTTATCCGTACCTACACACACAAAACACAAAAACAAGTATATCTTTGCCATTTTAAGTGTGTTTTTGGTCATTTAGGGTTAATTTTGGTATAAACAGATATGTGTATTTTACACTTATCAGTGAGGATCTTAGGATCCAATGATCGAAACACCCCTTTGATCCGTGGCAAACCACCATATAACCAGCACCACCATAGCCCCGAAATACCACTGATCCACCACCATATCTAGACCACATTCCATCTATTTACAAAATCTAAACACTTCCCATTTTGATTCTTAGAGGATTCACACCAAATTCTCTTAAGATCATCATCATAAACCTTGTTACCAAACACTCCATTTGGTGATATGTTACGGATTTCCAAAAGTTACTTGGTATTTTCCGGGTTATCTCAGTAGCATTTGGTTGTTGGTTGATCTTGGAATTGTTAGTTTTGGGTTGATGGTTGTTGTAGTCGAAATATTGGTATTGGTACTTTGATCTTATATGTGAAACATGATATGATATTTGATGATTTTGCTATGATTTATGAATATACATGTTTATGAATTCGATATTATTTTACTTGGATCATTGTTTATCTCTTGATATATCTTGCAATTGAAATAGGCCGAAAGGATTAATTGCCTTGATATATTGGAACCGTTTGTCTATGGCGTGTCAATATCATACTTGTGAGAATTGTGTGGTAAATTGATAAATAACCCAAGTAGAATAATGTTTAAGACCTTCTTATGTTGACCGACCGGGTGGGAGGAATTACAGTAGTTTTGACATATTTGATATAAACCACTCTTAATGCGCTTGTGATGATGTAGTATAAAGGCCGAAAGGATTTTATGTTATCATTGGTAGATATGCTTGTTATTATGATTACCCGTCAAATAAGACTTGTATGATTTTGTTTATATAAGTTTGCAATATATATATCTTTTATGCTTGGTATCCTACTTGCTTTACACACGTTTAGGCTATTTGATCCGTGACAATCATTTTAGCTTTGTTACTTGATAAACAATCTGTGAATTGCTACAAATCCCGTGGAACGACCTGGACTTACCTAATACTATATTACACTCGAATAGGGTATACTTACCCGAATGTTGTGTTTTTAGTCAAAATCAGTATTTATAGTTATTATAAATTTAAAGCTTGTAAAAACACACATCAAGTTTTTGGCGCCGTTGCCGGAGATTTGTTTAGTTGTTTGCAGATTGTTTGCTTGTTCTTGTGCATCTTACGTGTGTTTCGTGTTCTAAATCCCTTGAAATCTAAAAATTTATAAACTCACCATATCGTTTTCTGGCAAACGGAAAAATTTGTTTTTACCCAAAAAGTACGCCGCACTTTTGGCAAAAATTTTCATAATCTGAGTTAAAATCAAAACCAAACCCAAATAAAACCCCCAAATCTCTAATCTCAGGTACGTGATCATTTGAAATTCTGTTTTATATGATTACATGCCTTGTAATTTTGTGAATATTTAGTTGTCATTTAAAAAAAAACAAAAAGAATTTATTTCTAAATTGTTTTTGCTTATTTTGTTTTCTGACATGTTCTTGTTGATATAATAAACATGTGTTTTGTTAGTTTATTAGTTTGTTTATATTTCTTGCATTCCATCTGTGAAAAAATAAAATTTTTGGAAATTTTGCAGTAAGTACGCCGCACAATTAATTTTGTGCGCCGCACTTTGTACCTGCAATAACAAAAAGAGTCAGTTGTGTATAAAAATAAATCATATGCATTTTCTTTTTATGTTAGGTGAATATTTGTTAAATGTTTTTATTTATTTATGCATCTTAATTTGCTTGTTTATGTGTGTTTGTTCGCATTGTTATATAAAAATGTTAAAAACTATAAAAAATCTAAAAAGGAGTTTCATTTTTTTAAATGTTCTTGTCTGTGTGTTTGTATGACTCTTTATATGTTATGTGTTATGTGTTTTATTTTTTGTTTGCATGTTTGCTTGTTTGTGTATTTATAAGTATGACCATATATAAAATAAAAATAAAAAGTTAAAAACTATAAAAATATAGAAAAATATTTTTTTTGTTTCTTTTTAATCTGTTTGTTTGTGATTGTATCTGTTTATATATGTGTTCTTAACAAATAAAGTGTAATAAAAAAATATATACAAAAATATTTTCTGTCAGAATAAAACCGCCGCACATACATTGTTGTGTGGCGCACTTCTGTACCATTTTTGTCGCGAGCCCAGTTTAAATTTCAAAATAATAATAAAAAAATTAGATTCAAAGTACGCCGCACTTTCTTTTAAGTGCGACACACTTCTGGTCTGAAGAAGAAAAAATAATAATAAAAATAAAATAAATAAAAATAAATAAATAATAAATGAATATAAAAAATTATATAATAATAATGTTATAAATTATTTGCTTTATACATTATATAATTATTGTGTGTTTGATTTATGCATAAATATTAAAAACCCAAAAATATTTGTTTTAATCTCTATATGTGATTTTCTTTGTTAGTAGTTATAAGTTTTCGCATCATAAATTTATAATGTGCTTGATATGTATTTATCTTTAAACAAAAACTCATAAAAAAATAAAAAACTAAAAATCCAAAATGATTTCATGTGTGCTTGTTTTTACTAAATTATAAATAAATAATACTTTTAAAAGAAAAAAAAAAAAATTAAGATAATAATAATAGTAATTTTGTAAATTATTGTTTAAACTTAAATAATGATTATGTGTTTGATATATGTGTTTGTCTTAAAACTAAAAAAAAGATACAAAAAGATTTTATTTTCGCCATTAACTTTTTTATTTATATATGTGTTTTGAGTGTTTGCATATTAGTAATTAAATTTTCCTTTCTATGTTATTTTTTATTTCGTAATATTTTGTGTGTGATTGTTTTAGTAAAATGTATATAAATAAAAAAATTTAAAAAATAAAATAAAAATATATATGTTTTTAAACTTTGTGGGTGTGTTCGTTGAAAACCCTCACGAGACTATAACTCGTCCACTCGGGCCACAGATGGGTTTAAAGGCTTGTTGCACACGCTAAATGCAATTGTGTTGCCTACAAAAGTGCGCTTTTGTATTTTACTGTTTTTGTAGTTATGTTTATTTTGCAGATTAAATAAATAGGTGGAGCATGGATTGGTGGGAATCTTAGATTTGGGGGCCTATATATTTGGAGTAATACATTACATGTGGTAGAATACACATGACGGCGTTCTGTTTCGTGCTACATCTTTCAGAATTCAACCAAGCACTTATGAGCCCCGAGAAGTCTTGTTTCTCTTATATTTATTTTTCCTGCTTATCCTACTTTTAAGTTATTTTCTGATTATGCATAATGCTCAACTTAAGTATGGGGGGGGGGGGGAATAAATTTGAAAAATTAGACTCATTATTAAAAGTATAAACTTTTGTTCACCCTCGGTAATCTAAAAATCTAATCTTGTTTTTAAATTTCTTTTGCCACTTAGGTTAATATATTAGAATAAAACGTAGTAATAAATAAATAAATAAAAGATTTAAAATTAGAGATGTGTCCTGATTGATAGAGCAGATCCGACTCGGGGTCGATGACATTACTTGCGCATTTATACCAATCACCCAAAAAAATGTAAGGTTCGCCTTTAGATCTTAAGGAATTCAGGTATCCATCTTTGATACCTAAGATAATTTTTACCTTTAGCTTTCTCGAGTTAAGGAGTGAGCAACTGCAAGTGTCTCGTCCGTCGTTATGGCAATGTATTTGTAGTTTTGTCGCCTTTTCTGGAGCATTGACATCGGTTTAAAATTATATGAGTGTGCCGGTGATTTATTGATTTTAGAACTTGTGCTTGACAATCATTACGAGACCGCGGTGAGATCATGTTCACGTGATAAAAGTATTTTAAGTGATAAAGAGGCAACTTAGGATTCAACCCAAATAGCCATTCCATTTAATTATATTATTTTAGCTAATTACACTAATTAGCTAACCACCCAAATAAAACCCTTATGTTAGCACTCATCTTTAGTGCTAAATACCCCTAGTTTAACCTCTGAACAATTCTATTTGTTTTTCTCATCCACAAAAATATATAACCTTTAGCCTAGTCTTACCCCTATTCGAAAGTCCCTATGGTTGGTTGCTAGTTACTTGGTATGATTGGTTGGTTTTTTTTATAGTTTGCTCGCGTTTGGTAGTGTTGTGCCATTTTGACGAAGATGAAGAGTGCACGCTTTTTATTTCGTATTTTTCGTGATGTATCCTTATCTCAAGTGTGGAAAATTGTTAGTTATGCGAAAGTGGAGTAAAAAAAAGAAAAAAAAAGTTTAAAAAAATCAAAAAAAAGAAAAAAAAAAGTGATGAATAAGAGTTGGATTGTTGTTGGAATTTGCGACATATTGTTATATGTGCCAGATATATTGATGAGAGGTTCAGATACCTCGCAGGTTTGTGGATTGTCGTAACTAGCAACATGGGTTTCTTGGACTTGTCGACATGTATATTATAAAACCAAATCTAGTATATATTTCTCATGCCTTATCCACACCCTTATTTACCCTTAGCCTAACGTTACAACCCGAATAAAAGTCCTCTTTTGATAATTTTACCTGGTGCTTACGCCATGTCGGTGTAGTTTTATTTCTTGTACAAGTCTATGGTATGAAATGAATCAAGTCTGAGGAATTGAGTGTGATTTCTCCTTTACCCTCTATTACATCACATACGAGTGTTTGAGTAAATTATACTTTCCTTATTCGTGAGGTGCTTAGTCATGTTATTGCAGCTTGAAGATCATTAAGTATTGTCAAACATCTCTGTTTTCACATATTAAAAATCCAAAAATATTTTTCATAATTCTATGTTTGTTTTGTAAAGCTTTCTATAGCTTTTTATCTTTAATCTTTTTTTCTTGAGGGCAAGCAAAACCCTTATGTGTGTGTGAGATTTGATGTGGGGGGGGGGGGGGGGGTGCTTGCGCCTTTTGCACTTATTTGTTACAAAAACCAAAAATATTTTTGAAAATTTCACACCTAATAAAATTAAAAAAAAAATTATATATCAAAATTTAAATTTTCTCTTATCTTGTCACTTAGGACCTTGTTTATAAAATTTCTTTTCTTAGATTAGCTTGAGGGCAAGCAAAGTTTTAAGTGTGGGGGAATTTGATAACGCTCAAATTATACATGTTTTTATATGCGTTATCAATGATTTTTATATATAATTTGGTTAATTATAAGAACTTTTGGTATAAAATCGAGTATATTTGCTATTGTAGGTTCTAAGTATATGTCGTGGAAGAAAACGAAAGAATACATGAAGATTTGAAGCTTAAACGAAGAAATAACTAAAGATAAAGATCTCCCGACACTTGTTCACTGTTTTGGCCATAACTCGGTCATACGAACTCCGTTTTAGTTGGTTTAAGCGGCCACGCGAAGAGAATTTAATTATATACAACCTTGAAAAAAGCCAAGTGCTGAAAACGCCCCAAAGTGCGGCGGTTTTACCAAATGTGCGACGCACTTTTTCATGACTAGCGGGAAAATATCATTTAAGCAAAGTGCGGCGCACAAAAGAAAAAGTGCGAAAGCTGAACAACCAAAAAGTCATATTTATGACTCCCATTAACTCCACAACCCTTCACTTATCTTTGGCCTTGGTCCCCAAGTATTTTTACCCTATAAATACCCTCTTTGGTGCCAGGGAATTTTATATCTACAACACATGCAATCTCTACAATTGGAGAGGAGGAAGGATTGGTGAGGATCTTAGGATCCAATGATCCAAACACCCCTTTGATCCAAGGCAAACCACCATATAACCAGCACCACCATAGCCATGAAATACCACTGATCTACCACCGTAGCTAGACCACATTCCATCTATTTCCAGAATCTAAACACTTCCCATTTTGATTCTTAGAGGATTCACACCAAATTCTCTTAAGATCATCACCATAAACATGTTTACAAACCAATCCATTTGGTGATCGTAACAGTTTTCCAGAAGTTACTTGGTATTTTCCGGGTTATCTTAGTAGCATTTGGTTGTTGATTGATCTTGGAATTGTTAGTTTTGGCGGTGATGGTTTTGTAGTCGAAATATTTGGTATTGGTAGAATTTCATTCTTTTTATTGTGAAAATTCGATATGATAATTTTTTGATGATTTTGCTATGATTTAGAATATAAATGTTTAATGTAATTCGTTTGTTATCTTACTGGGATCATGGTTTTTATCATTGATATATATTGAAATTGAAATAATGCTGAAAGGATTAATTGCCTTGATATATTTGAATCTTGTTGGCCATAAGAATCATTTCTTGTTGAGAGAATGGTGTGGTAAATTGTTAAATACATAAGCTAGATGATGTTTAAGACACTTCACTTATGTTTGATCCGAGCCGAGTTGGGTGGAATTCATATATATGATATTTAAGTTAAACCATTCGTAATGCACTGGTGACTTAATGCGCTCGTGATGATGTAGTATATAGGCCGAAAGGATTCTATATTATCATTGGTAGATATGTTTGTTATGGTAATTACCCGTTATTCATGACTTGCATGATTTGTTTATATAAAGTTTGCAAAATCTATATCTTTTGTGCTTGGTATCTTGCTCTCTTTATACGCATGTTTAGGCTATTTGATCCGTGACAATCATTTAGCTTTTTTACTTGATAAACAATCTGTGAATTGCTACAAATCTCATGGAACGACCTGGACTTACCTAATACTATATTACACTCGAATAGGGTATACTTGCCCGAATGTTGTGTTTTTAGTCAAAATCGGTATTTCTAGTTATTATAAATTTAAAGCTTGTAAAAACACACATCAGCTGACGTGTTTAATTGTGACAGAATTGGCGCATCTAGGGTTTAAGAAGAAGTACCGCCTAAACCTAGGAATGATATGTCACCAACTATATAAGACAATCATTGCACTTATAAACAAAACCTGTGTTTTATTAGATTAAACATAGTTAGTACGTTTTCCTTACATTAGGCTTGACCGCTTCTCTATCTTCTGTCTATCAACTTGTGTGTGTTAATCACCCTCATCTTAGTCTAGGTAAACCAAAACTTATGCCAGTCTCTCAGGCTGAAAACCTCCCCTTTTTGCGTTAGTTTAGGTTTAACTTAGATTTAACATAGAAAAAATTAGGACTAACTTAGATAACTAAAATACTGATAGATTTAAGTGTTAACACTCGCTCTTAGTAATCGACACCCTACTTACCAACGAACCTACAACTGATCGCATACACTGCCCGTTAGTGTTTGTTAATAGGTAAAGTCGGCAAAATATAAATAGTAAAACTTGAATAATAAATTATCTACGCACAATGACACATCAAGTTTTTTTGGCGCCACTGCCGGGGAGTAAGTTTGTTTAATTCTTGTTTTTTGGTATTTTTAGTTTAGTGTAATTTACTTGTATAATTCTGTATCTTATTTGCTTATTTCAGCAGATTAGTTTGCATTGTATAATTGTGAATATTTGTGTGTGTTTCCGCATTGTTTTTCTTTTCTGTTACTGTTCTGGTCGAATAACCGATACGGCGTATTCACATAGTTGAATACGGCGTATTCCCCTTTCATAACCAGTACATCGTATTCATATTCAACCGATCAATACGGCGTATTCAGTCAGTTGAATACGGCGTATCGATCATCTGATACAGCAGCAAACTTAATTTTTTGTATTTCGTTCTTGTTTTTAGTTTTTTGTATTTTCTTTCTTCAGAGCCTATCCTAGTGATTGTTTATCCTCTGTTTAAGGTAGTGCATGACCAGGAGTTCGAACAAAGAGCTCGTTACGCCTTACGAAGAACCTGAACAAGTATTACATTCAGCAAGGAAGCCATTCAAGACAACGAGTCTTGACTATTCGAGTTCACCAGAATTCAATTTATTTTCTGATCTCGAAGATCAGTGTGAAAAAAGAAGTTGAAGAAGCAATGAGGGAACCAACTATGGAGGAATACATGACTAAGACCCGAGAGGATTATGGATCGGGTATTGCTAGGCCTAAGATTAATGAAAAGGCTAGCTTTGAATAGGAGGTTCAGTTTCTCAAAGAATTGCGTGATAATAATTTCAGTGGATTGGATAATGAAGATGTAAATGAACACATTGAAAATGTTCTTGAGATTGTTGACTTATTTCATATACCTGAAGTGACTCAAGATCAAATAATGCTTCAAGTTTTCCCAATGTCACTTACCGAAGCCGCAAATAGATAGCTAAGGAATGAACCAACTGGTTCAATTATTACTTGGGAAACTCTTAAGGCGAAAATTTTGAGCAAATACTATCCACCTGCCCGAACTACTAAAAAGATAGAGGAAATCAATAACTTTCAGCAAGAGCCTGACGAGACTCTTTACCAAGCTTGGGAAAGATTCAAGGAGCTATTATTGAGGTGTCATCAACATTACTTAACTGATATGCAGGAAGTGATCTTGTTTTACAAAGGATTGGATGTTCCTACTAGACAAATTCTTGATTCTAAGGGTGCCATACCATCTATGAAGGCTGCTGATGCTAAGAAAGCCATCCAAGATATGGATGATCATTCTCAAAAATGGCATAATGGAACGTCTATGAGGACTAGAAGTACTGATACTTCTGATGGGTTAGCTGCTATTTAAGCTCAACTGAACAACCTTAGAAGGGAAATTAAGAAGGTAAATGAAAAAGTTTATGTTGCTCAAGTGGGGTGTGAATCATGTAGTAAACCAAACTACACTAAGGATTGTCCACTAAAGGAAGATGGAAATACACTTGAAGAAGCATACTACACTCAATTTGGAGTACCATTCCCCCAAGGAGGAAGATATAGAGCACTTGCTCTAGGATTCTACCAAAGAGATAATGGAAATCCTTCGTATCAAGAGCAAAGACAAACAATGGAAGAATCGCTGAGAAAGTTTATGGCTGAATCTACACAAAGACATGATGAAAACTCTAATTTGATTACAGAAATTCGAGCTTCAACGGTTGCTGCTATTAGAAATCAAGGAGCCTCAATCAAGGATTTGGAGATTCAAATCAGGAAAATAAGCAAATTACTTCAAGAGAGGGGATCTAGGAGTCTTCCTGGCTCAAGTGAAACTAATTGGAGAGATCATGTCAAGTCGATCTTTACTACTGTTGAAGCTGACATGCACTCAATACGCCGTATCAGAACCACCAAATACGTCGTATCGAGCCCACAAGACATGATGCAATTTTTTAAGCCAAGTCAATCGATTATTTCTTTTCCTAATCGATTGATTGATGATAATTATTATGAAGAGAAGGTGATGCTGGGTGAATTGATTTATCGAATGGAATCGGCTACCAATTTAAAGAGGTTGCTTAAGGAAAAGTTGAGGATGGGTTACCAAATCGAAGCATCAATGAACATGCATGACTCGACAATTCTTGAAGATACTCTACCTCCAAAAGAAAAAGACCCATGGAGTTTTACTATACCTTGTCATATTAATAATATTTTTTTTTGAAAAAGCCTTAGCTGACTTAGGAGCTAGAGTTAGTGTTATGCCTTAATTGACCTTTACCAATCTAGGTTTGGGTGAATTAGCTCCTACTAAGTTGATAATTGAATTGACTAATAGAACCATAAAACGTATAACAACCCTGAATTTTCATCAAATGCAAAATCAACCTATTTTATTATGATCACAATTGTACGGGGAAATTTTTTGCTTTATTACATTACTTGCATTACCAATATCTCAATATGCAATGTAGCTTACATAACTAAAGTTAACAGTCACGCTACTATCTATGACATTCCTATCTTATATGCTCAGCAAACTTCATAATATGTTCATGTCAATATAATAATATCATTTTACAAAGTACATTACTCATATAATGTAACATTTGTTATCGTTATTATCAAAGGGTTTAAACCGTTACGTATGCTTAAACCCTAATTTCATGAAAGGTTAATATCTAAAGTGAAGGGCACAAGCTATAAAGCTTATGTACAAGTAATATAACATTCTCATTTGTAAATATAAACCTCCCTCCAAGTACAAGGTTTAAGTATTTTTTTAATAAAGTACAAGTAATATAGTCATTAAGCATGACATCCAAAATAGTCGTTTTACCTCCATTTTCATTCTAATTTCTTCACCACCACTTTTATACAAGCTACTACACTCAATATATATTGTATAAACCCTAATTATTCTACTCATAAGCTTTCACCCACATTTTTACACTCAAAACCCTAATTTAAAAACCCTAAACCCTTAAAACACAAGTAGTTTTAAACACATGACCAAGTTTTTTCATTTTTTATCCATTGTTAACGAAACCTTTACTTAAATAAGTTGTAATAACTTATTTTTACAAACATTTTATTATTCATACTCTATCATTATTTCATCATTTTACTTCAAATGTATGCTAATTAAATCCAAGAAACCCTAATTAAACCCTAACTTGAACTTTTGACCCGTTAACTCGTTTACACCCATTTTAAACCCGAACAACCTATTAAATCTTGTTAA
Source organism: Tanacetum coccineum (assembly GCA_026074375.1). Lineage (NCBI taxonomy): Eukaryota > Viridiplantae > Streptophyta > Magnoliopsida > Asterales > Asteraceae > Tanacetum > Tanacetum coccineum. Next base: position 13,197 of record BQNB010009078.1, read on the forward strand.
TAACCCTAATACAAACCTTACAAACGATAATCCACACTTATATCATCAATGTACTTGAAATCTAATACAAGAAAACTCAATTCGAGCCCTAATGAGCCCTAATGTACCCGCGACCCATCTTTGGCTTATTTTGACCCATTTATTAATCAACCATGTGATCAAGCACCTCTATGACCTCACTACTACATCATATATCAGCTTACAAGCACCTTAAGACCATTTCCTTGATTGCTAGAGCTCCACATCACTTCTCTTTCTCTCTTGCTTAGCCGCGGCCACACAAACACCCCTAACACCTTCCACCTTGCATTCCTACTTCCATAGCTTTTCCTAATCACCCTCTAGCCTCTCCTCATCATGTACTAGCTGCTCCACATGTCCAAGATCAGAGCACAAAGACTCCTTAGCCTCCAAGGAAGATTTCGAGTATAAATAGGACCCTAAAACCTTCATTCTAACTCATCCCCCACTTCCTCCTCTATAACCCTTAATAGCAGCAATCCTTTGCTCAAAGAAGATCCTAATAGGTCCTAATAAGTCTCAAGAACAGAAGTGAAGCAAAAGAAACCAAGAAAAGAAGCCCGGGAGTCGTTATTCTAGGCGTACGAAGCTAAAAGTCCCGATTTCAACCCGTTTTCAAGCTATAAGCTCAAACCCAGGTTCTATGATCTTCATACCTGCTCCTACACTCTTATAATGTTCATATGATCCTAAATATACTCTTGTTAAAGTTTTATAACTCAATTCATACTCATTTTCCATTTTGATCCAAAACCGTACACCCGAAACCCTAATTTTATGTTTTTCTTAAAACTAAATGTTATAATGGTTAAATATTGTTATAATCTATCCTAACATGCTTAACTAATGTTAACGATATTTAATCTATACGATCTCTTTATGTTTTGGTGATGACAAACATGTGACTTGTAATACGTAACGTAAAGTGCGCAAGTTACTCGTAATCACAAATCATCAATGCATACATGCATCAACATCTCTTGACGTCTCAAGTATGCATCAAGACGGACATTGGTTTACACCTGACGTAAATCACGCAAGGTATGGATAAACAAATCATTAAACTTAATTAGTGATCAATAAAATAATTTTTCTTCTTAATCCATCATATTTTATAAAACTAGACTTTTATAAAAATACACAAAATAGTTTTAATTAAATAAAAATAAGGTTTTATTTAAAAACATAAAATTTGAAATTCAAATTTCCCCCTCAAAACTGCTGCCAGCTAAGTCAGATAAACCTTCCTCACAATAAAAGAAAAAAATTGAGCTCATTAGGGGCGGGCCACCTGCTTTAGGGCCTAGGCGGCCCTCTTATATATAAGGGACCGACGGGACCGCCCCCAGCTGACCGTTGGAGAATCCAGGCTATAAATACTGGTCCACCCCTTGCTGAAAATTAAACCTCTTTGCACAGATTTTTCAAATTCTTTCTCTCTCTAAAATCCCTTTCTCTCTCTAAATATCTTGATCACAATACAAAAAAAGATTCCCTCTAGTATAAATCTTGTTTAAAAGTGATCCAATTTATATCATTTCCTTCTTCCCTATGTGCATGAGAAGAATTCGGTCATCTTCAAGATCGGAAAGTTATGTTGTCTAGAGGTCCATTTGTATTATTTTGTTACATATAGGATCGGGTCCATGTCTTCAATCTTTAGTAGTGTGTAGATCAATGGATGTATATATTTTGATGGGTTGATTAAGGGTTGGTTGTATTTTAGGCCTTAAAATACATTGGTGAATTGTAGATTGGTTCAAGCTAAGATTAGGACTCGAATCATAGCTTAGTGTCGGAAAATAATGTAAGCGACGCGGTTTATGTGTTTAGGCCATAAAACACAAGGTTTGTTATGTTGGGCCATAAAACATATGGGTTTGGTTGTACCCGAATAAGAACTCGACATCTAGCTTAGTGTCGGAAAATAATGTAAGCATTGGTATAAGGTTTTCTCCGCCGAAAGGGAGCTTGTTGATTAGTTTGATGTAACTCTCGGCTTGATACTCGGGGAGTAGAGTAGGGCGAAGAGGAGCTTCGTGACCGAACCATTATAAATCACCGTGTCGGTTTGCATTTTCTTTTACCTTTTACTTTACTTATTTCTTTACATTTACCGCTTTACTTTTATGTGCATTGTGTCCATAATTGTGTGATTGGTTGTATATATCTTGTTAGTTAAGGTTGTGTATCTCTTTGTGCTAAATATTGTGAGTATGATTATATTGTTAGAATATGTGTTAGCTATTATAAACCATTATCAAACTTTTCATATTGCGTCAAACTTGATTGGTGATTTGATACAAAAGATCTAGTTGAAAACCTCTTCTTGGAGGCGGTCCTATTCAGACGGCCCCTTGATATACTTGGCGGCCCCATTTCTATATATGGGACCGCATCCAGAGAGGTTTCGAACTAGATACTCTTGTATCAATATCACCAAATCAAGTTTGACGCAATCAGAGAAGTTTTGATAAAATTGGTTATAATAGCTAACACATATTCTAAACAATATAATCATACTCACAATGTTTAGCACAAAGAGATACCAACCTTTACTAAACAAGATTATACACAAAAAAAACCAATCTCACAATTATGGGACACAATGCAAGTTTAAATGTAAAGCGGTAAACTGTAAAAGAAATAAGTAAAAGGAAAGGTAAAAGGATAAAATTGCAAACCGACACGGTGAATTAGAACTGGTTCGGTCTCGAAGCTTTTCGCCCTACTTCCACTCCCCCGGAGATCCAACTCGAGAGTGACTTATAATCAACAAGCTCCTTTCAAGCGGAGAAAAACACTTATTCCCAATGCTTACATTATTTTCCGTACCTAGCTAGATGTCGGAGTTTCTTCTTCGGGTACAACTAAACCCATTATGTTTTATGGCCCAACATAACAAACCTTGTGTTTTATGGCCTAAACACATAAACCGCGTCGCTTACATTATTTTCCGACACTAAGCTAGATGTCGGTAGTCCTAATCTTAGCTAGAAACATTCTCACTTCACCAATGTTATTTTTAGGTGCCTAAAATATAAACCCTACCCTTAATCATCCCATCCAAAAATTTTATAAATTCATTTGGACTCTACACACTATCTAATGTTGGTAATCTTGGTCTCGATCTATATGTAACAAATATTACAAATGGACTAACTAGACTACATAACTTCGGATCTTGAAGATGACCGAAGTTCTTCTCTTGCACATTAGGGAAGAAGGAAATGATAGAAGATTGGATCACTTTTAAACAAGATTATACTATGTTAGTGATCAAGATATTTAGAGAGAGAAAGGGGATTTTAGAGAGAGAAAGAATTTGAAAAATCTGTGCAAAGAGGTTTAATTTTCAGCAAGGGGTGGACCAGTATTTATAGCCTGGATTCTCCAACGGTCAGCTGGGGGCGGTCCCGGCGGTCCCTTATATATAAGAGGGCCGCCTAGGCCCTAAGGGGGCCGCCCCTAGACTGACGCTCAGATTTTTGTCTTTTTGTGAGGAAGGTTTATCTGACTTAGCTGGCAGCAGTTTTGGAGGGAAATTTTGAATTTCAAATTTTATGCTTTTAAATAAAACTTATTTTTATTTAATTAAAACTATTTTGTGTATTTTTATAAAAGTCTAGTTTTATAAAATATGATGGATTAAGAAGAAAAATTATTTTATTGATCACTAATTAAGTTTAATGATTTGTTTATCCATACCTTGCGTGATTTACGTCAGGTGTAAACCAATGTCCGTCTTGATGCATACTTGAGACGTCAAGAGATGTTGATGCATGTATGCATTGATGATTTGTGATTACGAGTAACTTGCGCACTTTACGTTACGTATTACAAGTCGCATGTTTGTCATCACCAAAACATAAAGAGATCGTATAGATTAAATATCGTAATATTTGCACTAACATTAATTAAGCATGTTAGGAAACATTTAGCCATTATAACATTTAGTTTTAAGAAAAACATAAAATTTGGGTTTCGGGTGTACGGTTTTGGATCAAAATGGAAAATGAGCATGAAATGAGTTATGAAGCTTTAACTAGAGTTTATTTAGGATCATATGAACATTATAAGGGTGTAGTAGCAGGTATGAAGATCATAGAACCTGGGTTTGAGCTTATAGCTTGAAAACGGGTCGAAATCGAGACTTTTAGCTTCGTACGCCTAGAATAATGACTCCCGGGCTTCTTTTCTTGGTTTCTTTTGCTTCACTTCTGTTCTTGAGACTTATTAGGACCTCTTAGGATCTTCTTAGAGCAAAGGATTGCTGCTATGATGGGTTATAGAGGAGGAAGTGGGGGATGAGTTGATCATGACCACTGCGCTCCCCCCTCATTCATGGTCATTTATAGGCGAATTTCACCCTTGGTGCCCAAAGAGACTTAGAGACCAGGTTAGGACATGTGTACCAGCTAGAGGATGATGTGGTAAGGCTATGGATTGAGTATTATATGCTAGAATTAGCTAGGAATGATGTGGAGGAGTCCTTGTGGCCGCGACTGATTATGGTGCAAAAGAAAGAGATGTGGCCAACTTCGGGACCAAGAATTGACAAAGAGATTTGCTTTTGTAAAGTGCTTCTCCAAAGGAAGGAGCTTGATCATAGAGGTGCTTGATCACATGGTTACTTGATCAAATGAGTGAAAATGAGCCAAAAAGGTATACGGGTCCAAATAGGCACATTTTGAGTTTTTAAGCTTCAATTTCGAGTGCATTGATTTAGAAATGATTGATTATAATTTGTAAGTCTTGTATTAAGAGTTAATAACACAATTCGATTAGTGGTTTGGGTTTTAAAATGAGAAAATGGGTCAAAACAAGAAAAAGTGTGTCACGGGTTTAAGTGAAGTGGATTAGGGCATGGTTTGGGTTTTTAAGCTTGGAATTCGAGTAAATTTGATTAGTAGTGATAGATATATGTTCACAAGACTTGTATTAAGAATTAATAACAAGAATTGGTAGGTGGTTCGGGTTTAAAATAGGCAATAATGAGTAAACGGGTCAAATGCTCTCATTAGGGCACGTTTAGGGTTTCTTGGATTCATTTTGTGTATAATTGAGATGAAATAATGAAATGATGATTGTATATGATTAGTAATGTTGTAAAATAAGTTATTACAACTTATTTGAGGGTTGGTTTAGGTTTATGATGGATAAATATCAAGGAACGGGTCATGGTTTAGAAACTAGCTAGGTTTTAGGGTTTAGGGTTTTGAATTAGGGTTTTGAGTGTAAAAATATGTATGAGAGCTTATGATTAGAATAATTATGGTTTACACATTGTATTTTGAGTGTACACAAGTGGTGGTGAAGAAACTAGAATGAAAACGGAGGTGAAACGGCTATTTTATAGATCATGCTTAATGACTTATATATTGAGCTTTTAGAGACTAGTACTTTGACTTGGAGGGAGTTTATATTTCAAATGAGATGTTATATTACTTGTACTTATGTTTTAGTAACTTGTGCATTCACTTTAGATATTAACTTCTTATGAAATTAGGGTTTTAGAGGTATACGATAACGGTTTAAAGCCCGTTTTGATATAATGTTGCAAATGGTACATTATATGAGTAATATACTTTGTAAAAAAGATATGATGATATTGACTTGACATGTTATGATGTTTGCTTGACATATATGAAGATAGGATTGATATAGGTAGGTTGCGTGAGCTCGTCTACTTTAGTTATGCAAGTTACATTGCATATTGAGATATTAGCAATGCAAGTAATGTAATAAAGCGAAAAATTTCCCCGTAGAATTGTGATCATAATAAAATAGGTTGATTTTACATTTGATGAAAATTCTGGGTTGTTATAGTCTCCACCCCTTACAGAAATCTCGTCCCGAGATTTAGTCGGATGCTGGAGAGATGTCAAGGAAAGATTATGAATTTGTAAGAGAGTTGCTAATCATGTGGGATACAGATGAACAGATGATGAAGGTAATAATGATAATGTTTAAGTGAAGAAAAGGAATTATTTGTACAAATGGATTGAAAGAAACTTGTTTGTACGTATGCTATATACTTAAGCCTACTTATTTATAATTTATCACTTACAAAGAGAAGCGTCCAACTCCTTGTAACTGAGAATTTATAAATTCATAGTTCCGGATTTTATAATTTCCCTTAATTCAATGAAGAAGGTTCCTAATTCATTTCCAATAGATGATCATAAATCGTCTTACCTAAACATAAAACATGATATCGAAATGGTAAGGTGTAGAAAATGATATGATCATGAAAGGTAAGAAAAATACTAAGATATTAATTGTACTGACGCCCATATAGTCGAGGATGATAATTTATGTTTCAAAGGTATGAGGAGAGTATTCAGAGTTGAACATAATAGAATGGAATTGACAAATGATGTCGAGTTTTGATTATCACCAGATAACAGATTGTAAACGGATTCATCCACTTTATATTCAATTTACATATGAAAACTTTACATAATGAAAAAAGAGTTGATACTTATGCTAAGTATTTGTAGTATGATTATAGAGGAAAACAAAAAATGACCAGATTGTGCTTGATGTTTAGGGTTTTTCAAACTGAAAAAGATTCTGATGAACTTGAATATTCTCGGAGTTGTTTTTCTAGGGTAGAAATCCTAAAGTGAGTAAAGCAAGCTGTATCTCTTAAAGTATGGCTTTCTTGTGGCCATGTTGTTTTACTTTTTGAGCTTGATTCGCATAATGTCCTTTCTTTCCACAGGTATTACAAGTTACGGATATTGTTTGTAGGTTGTTTCTAGTAGTTGGTCTTTTGTTTCTGCAATTCTTGGTCGCAATGTCCTATCTTGTTGCAAGTTTGACACTTGACAGTGCAAGGACCTATCTGATGTAGGGTGCATCTTTCACTCAGGGACGATTGCTAGTATATCTTTTCGTTTGCAGTATAAGTTTCTGAGGTTTCTTGTTTTTATTCTGCTGGATCGGTGGTAATATAGTTATGGTTGGATTATTGTTATAGTTACTGGATAGTTGTTTGTTGATGCATGTTTCCCTTTTCCTCAAGCTTTCGTTTGTGATCATTGGTTTCTTGCACAGAATCATGCTTTATTATCTGATCCATTAATCTCTGAGTTATGTTGATGGCTTCCTCTAAAGTTTGAGGCTTCGAGGTAGTAACATTTCCTTCAATACTTCTGGGTAATCCACTAATGAAGACTTTCATAAGTTTCTCCGGTGTTTTTGCGTCCCATGTTTGGGCATAAGACGGCTATTCATGGAATCTACTAATGAAGTCTTAAGTTCTATTTCCCTTTTACAACCAAGTTGTTAAATCGTCCCTCCATTTTCTTGACTTCAGTTCGAGGGCATTAACTTATTGGTTTAAGAGTTTTATTCGGTCAAGTGGATTTGATTGGCTTGATTTATTTCCAATAGGTTGAGCGTGGCATTCCACCAGGAACAGGGCAATATCATCAGTTAGGTATCCTGTAGCAAAAGTTACTTTGTTCCTTGGACAAGTTGCTACGAGTAAATACTGATTCAGTCCGCTCAAACCAGCGAATGAGGTCAACTGCTCCTTCCGTACCATTGAAGTAGAAAGGTTGACAGCTAACGAACTCTTTATAGTTTCCCGTTTTTGCTACAGGAGTTCTAGTAGGTCTGGTGTTCCTGTTGGGATTACTATCACTTGCCATTGATGCAGCTTGTGCTTTTAGAGCTGAGGAAATGCCATCATTAATTAGTTGCTGGATGGCAGCTAAAGTTATGGCCGGTGTTTCAGATGTTGACGTCCTTTTAGGAGGCATTCTATCAACACAAGATAACGCGTAGTAAGAATGACATCACAAGTTTTGGAAGGTAATACTTAAAAGAAAATGTGATGCTTAAAATGCTTAAAGAGAAATGCTTATTTTTGAATTTTAAGCACTTAGGGGTTATGGTATGATTCATGAAGACGGAGATAATGATGCAATTGGTGGAAATGATGATGAAAGAGCGATAAGTTGGAAACAATAAGATACGAAACGGGATTGCCTTTATAAATAACTTGCCTTCTTACTGTACATAGTCAAGATTTGACAAGCGTTTTTATTTATACCACACATCCCGTGGCTAGGATAAAGTTATAACTAGTCTAATAGCTTGATGATTTTGATCCGGTAGATGACATCCTAAAGATCTTCCTGATTTGTTTGGTGACGAGCTTGGATTTTCTCAATGATTTGTTCAAGATCGGAAATTCTGTAGTGAGCAAAGGCAATCTTATCCTTTTGCCCTAACTGCTTCTTTTGAAGTTTGATAATCTGAGTGCGGATTCTCTTAAGTTCGGTCTTTAGTTCGTTACCATTAGTACGTTCTTCTTCCATTCTCTCAATGCGGTGAAGATGGAGTTCATCTAAATAATTCAAGATATCTTCAACTTGTTTCTCATGATGTTTCAGATACATCTTATCTGAACATTTTCCTATTTCAAATACTTGAGGTGGGGTAGTAAATATCTAAGGTGGGGTAGGAGAATACAAACTGAATTGAAGATTGTGATACCAATCCCAGGTTTGATTCGGGATGGATTAGATACGTAATTGAGGAAGGAAGGATGGGGAATGGATTCGCTTCTTAGGTGGTCAAATAGTTCTTCAGGACTAAAGAAATATTCGAGGGATTTAAATAGTAGTGGTGGTGGTATAATATTGAGTGCTAGAGTCAAATAGATGGTGGAGTTATAGGATTGGTGTATGAAATAGTAATTCCTTAGCATTAAATTGCTTGTACGTCCTTTAAATAAGTATTATGTAGAAAGATGAGATATGTGTGGGATCATATTTTCTTTAGAGTTTTTGAAGGTAGGTTACAAGAAATGCTTCCCATGAAACTGGGGAAATAATCGATGAGGAACGAAGTATAGTTAAGATATTCATAGAGGAAAAAGCATCCTCAATATAGAAGTATAGTGAGTTAGGAGAGAATCGTTCTATTAACAACTAGTTGTAAATAGATAAGTTATTTATGTAATAGTATAATTGATTGTATATTTACCATACTTGTTCCGGGAATGTCTGGCACAGAGAACTTTGTATGGCTAGAAAAGAAATGTAGTTTATCGTTAAAGGGTTTTTGACTTGTTCTTTATAACCATGGCGTGATCTTGGATATCCTATCTGATGCACCCCTATTTTTTATATCGCAGCGGAAGATAATTTGGGGTTTTAATTGGAAACAACAATCATAATATCTATAAAACGACAAAAGAGCCGTTTGTTCAAAAGATAGTTATCATTCATTTCAAATTAGTGTTTTACCAAGGCAGGTCCCAAAATCTAGTTCACATACAATGTGAATGATACCTTGGTTTATGCCATCCCTTGGAGTCCATGCCACTCCGTGCCGTATATTGCTCAATAACCTGAGATAAACATGCTAAAAAGTCAACATAAAGGTTGAGTGAAATTCATAGGTTTGAAATGTAATAGTTTGAATCATGTTATAGTGGGAAATACTGGTAATGCAGGGACATATCATCACGGGGAACATTATTTTATAATCTAAAGCTATGGACTTCAATACATTAAGGAAATCACGTAGTGATATTGGTTAGGGACCCCAGCTGTCCCGTGGGAAAAGGTAACTTGCCAAGGTTACCTATTAGGACAAATATAGTACGTTTGTCTACCTGATGAATGGGTATACCAACGGGAGCCGTCACCCTAATAGATCTATTCACAATATTCGCGTTCACTCGCAATGCAAGTAATTAATGATTCATGATATGTAAATAATAGCACTGGAAGCTACTTAGGCAATAATATATTCTGGGATCAATTCCATTAGAAAAAACACTTGCCTTCATGGTTTATCACAGTTTATAAGACTTCAACAAGATTGAAATCTGGGTTATGAATTCATTAACCTTTGAAAAGTTCATACATTGTTATAAGATAAACGAGATATGGTAAAAGAGTTTTTAACAACGGCATGTATCCTCGCGGGATTATCCACACTTCACCAGATTGAAAGGCGAGGCTATGAACTCAGCTGGTTTGGTAGTTCATCATCAATATTCTGAAAAGACAGCTGCGCCCTTATCACCCTCAAAACGGGGAAAGTTGATTATAGTAAACTGCATAATAACAGTACGTCACGCAAACCTGAGTAAATTTGTTGAGTCTTGTTAGGAAGATTGTACTCAAGAATTTGTTTTAAGGAGTTATGGTTTGATTGAACGAGTTTGGGAATTATTGTATATCAGTTCGGGCCATCCTCATTCAGAAGTCATTCAGTAACCGTTCTTGAGGCGCTAGGGCACTTTAAACTTTGTCAAACCCAACAACTCAGTCAGAAGGTAATACCAAGATGATGACACTTCATAATATGCCGATCCCTAGTTTGTGATCGATATAATCGGATTTTTTTTTTTTTTTTTTTTTTTTAACGGTTTTGATTAATATCGGAAATGGTTAAGCCACAAGAAGCTGTTAATTTACGGTTATGTCTTGTAAGGTTTTTAAACATGATTTTATACTTTTCAAAATGTAACATGTTTAGCCCATTGAGTTTGCTAAGTGGCAAAATATACCTCGGAGTTTTGCACTGTAACGAGGTTTGGTCCTTTAAGTTTTAAAGATATACCAAGTAAAACCTGTACTTTGAAAAAGTGAATATGAACCTATAGTTTTAACTTTGATAAAATGAAATATTCAGCCTTTAGTATAGTTTCAAAAAGTTTACGTATATACCCCTTGCAAGGATTATAATTTACAAAAAATGTCCAAAAATTTGCAAGCAAGCTTATGTTAACATTTCAAAAGATATTTATAAGTTATAATAAACTAAAATATGAAGATTTAACGTAACGCAAGTTTAAAATAACGATTCGTTAAGCTAGGAAGCAAAACGGGTCAAATTAGGGTTTTAAAACGTAAACGCGAGGGTTTTAAGTTCAAATTCCTTCATTAATCAATAAAGTGGTTATTTTAACATTAGTTAAGCATGCTAAGATAGATTATAACAATATTTAACCATTATAACATTTAGTTTTAAGAAAAACATAAAATTAGGGTTTCGGGTGTACGGTTTTGGATCAAAACAGAAAATGAGCATGGATTGAGTTTATGATACTTAACACCGAGTTATTTAGGATCATATAGAACATTAAAGAGTGTAGGGAGAGAAGGTAAAGTAGAAATCAGATGGGTTTTGAGCTTATTAGCTTTGAAAGGGTCAAAAATCGGGGACCTTTTGCTTCGTAGCCTAAGAATAACGACTCCGGGCATTTCCTTGGTTTCTTTTTGCTTCAATGCTGTTCTTGGGACTTTGAGGATCTATTAGTACATTTTATCTAACAATAATTCATGAGGAGGAAGTGGGGGATGAGTTGAAATGAACATGGTTTGCCCCTATTTATAGCAATTTCGAAACTTAGAGGCCAAGGTAAGGGGGTGAGGTGTCTCATTTCTGTAGTGGCTGAGTTAGGGAGTCTAGGAGATGACAAGCAAGAGCTAGGATAGTAGATAGGATGTGTTAGAAGGCTTATAAGGGGTGTTTGTGTCCACGACTTGAAAAGAAAGAACAAGAGAGCATGTGATGTTTTCTTAATCAAAAATATTGAAGATTTTTGTTGTAGAAGGTGTGTAAGCTGATTAGTAAGGTGAGGTGCTTGTCATGGAGGTGCTTGTTTGCAAAAAGATTAGTTAAAATGGGTCAAAATGAAAGAAACTAGGTTTCGGGTTCATTAGGGCTTATTTATGGTTTTCAAGCTTGTAATTCGTGTACATTTGACCAATAATGATGGATTAATGTTTGTAAGGATTGTATTAAGGATTAATAACAAGAATTGATAGGTGGTTCGGGTTTAAAATGGGCAAAAACGAGTAAACGGGTCCAAAGTTCCAATTAGGGCACAATTAGGGTTTCTTGGATTCAATTTGCATATAGTTGAAGTAAAATTATGAAATGATGATTGTATATGATTTAGAATGTTGTAAATTAAGTTATTACAACTTATTTTAGTATTGATTTAGGTTTACAATGGATAAAAACGAATAAATGGGTCATGGTTTAGTATTTTGCTCGGGTTAGGGTTTCTGACTTTTGAATTAGGGTTTTGAGTGTAAAAATGTGTATGAAAGCTTATGAATAGAATAATTAGGGTTTAAACATTGTATATTGAGTGTAGTAGCTTGCACAAGAGTGGTGGTGAAGAAACTGGAATGAAAACGGAGGTAAAACGGCTATTTTGGATGTCATGCTTAATGACTTGTACATTGTGCTTTGAAAACTTGTACTTGACTTGGAGGGAGTTTATATTTCAAATGAGATGTTATATTACTTGTATATATGCTTTAGTAGCTTGTACATTCACTTTAGATATTAACCCTTCATGGAATTTAGGGTTTAGAGGTATACGATAACGGTTTAAAGCCCGTTTTGATATAACGTTGCGAATGGTACATTATAGGAATAATGTACTTTGTAAAAAGGATATGATGATATTGACTTGACATGTTATGATGTTTTCTTGACATATATGAAGACAGGATTGCCATAGGTAGGTTGCGTGAGCTTGTCTACTTTAGTTATGCAAGTTACCTTGCATAATGAGATATTGACAATGCAAGTAATGTAATAAAGCGAAAAATTTCCCCGTATAATTGTGATAATAGTAAAATAGGTTTTGCATTTGATGAAAATTCTTGGGTTGTTATAGTCTCCACCCCTTACAGAAATCTCGTCCCGAGATTTAGTTGAAAGTTGTAGTGAATAGATGTAGGTACTGGGCATGAATTTAGGTTAGGCTAATCAAGGTCACAAGTCCACGTGTGTGATGCATTTATAATTATGTTGCGCACCATAATTATAATTACCTCCTTTCACACGTCTACTTATTTCCAAGACCACACATCTTGATGACAGCCAATAGAATTTCTCCAGATTCTGATTGAACCTGGGTGGATGGAATACTTCGATTTACGAAACCTATGGGTTATGGGCCTACCATGCTTCTGCTGCGCTACTGTGATCGTAAAGAATCGTTATTCATTAACCTTTAAAAGTCAACATCGAATAAGAATGCTATCACAAGTCTTTGTCAAAATTTTCATACCTAGTGGTATTGAAATCATTTGACATTGTATAGATTCTTGTGTGTTTCCTTGTTATTATGTTGCAGAATATAACAGAGAATTTTAGAATACGGAGATCATGGAATGAGTGATGTCAAGGAATGATTATGAATTTGTAAGAGAGTTGCTAATCACGTGAGATACAGATTTTGAAATGAACAGATGATGAAGGTAATTAGAGAGAGAAAGGTAGAGAGAAGAAAAAGATGGATGATTACTTGTAAAATTACAAATGAGAATTAACAAGAACCAACCCTCTCTCCATACTTGGAGAGGGGTATTTATACTTAATACCAAGAGGCTTTCATGCCTTGGTATTTCTACGGGCCGGGCTCGGGATTACTTGGCTTTCGCCCGATACACGGACCGGTTTAGGATACATTTAGAAGCCCGTTTACCCGTGTAGCCTATTACAACGTATAATTATTTAATGACTGAGACCTGATATAGTTATGAACGAACTTCCATTGTTCGACTCATTATTTTGAGGCTAACAATCTCCCCCGAAGTGAGTTCATTGTGACACTCCTTCATGAGATCAATGAGATTGCTTTTGTCGTTAAGCTCTTGTGGTCTTGGTCTCTGAATTCGTTGTAGGCTTGTTTCGTCATGCTTTTGTATCTTAGCCTTTGTTCATGTCTTTTGACTGTTGTCTTTTTCGTCCGGCGATCTTTAAATCTTTATTGCTCCTTTTGTCTTGATCCGTCTTTGCCACTTTGCGATCTTGTGTCTTAACAAAATGCTCATAACTTTGCATCATCTTGAAAGCTTGCTAACAACTCCCTTGGATAGACATGATATCTTTGAAGGAAGATCTTGTATATCAGAGTTTGTGGCAAGGCTTTGTCTTTAATTCTTGAGCTTTTAATGATTCTGATCTTGCGATAGCTTATGAGTATGGTCTTTGTTATTTGAGCATGAAGCATTGGTAATGGAATCCGACTTCAGCTGGAATGAGGCATCACCATCACTCATTCTTTATGTATCCTTAAAAAAACTTTACAATAAAGCGGGGTGGACTAAATATGGCTTTTCATTCGTCCGGCTTTTGTTAGATTAACATCCGTCGTAGCAACCGTTTTACAGTATAAATACTGTACCTTGTGATCAGGTAGATTCAAAGAATCTCCTGATCAGGTTTCCAGCTCAAAGCGTAGGATCTTCTAACACAGATGTATTAGATTTACCATGCTTGCTAGTTCTCATTACCGGAACGTCTCAAAGCAGACAACACGGTAAGAGTGAATCAGATAGTTACTATCTTTCTGATTAAGCCGTCAATTCATTTCCTGGAACAAGTTTGATTCACATTGAATCGCACCATCGTTGTCCTTCCATTGACACAATATAAAGATTCATAAGAAATCGGTCGCAAGTCCACCTACACAAAGCTTGTTTGATGCTGGCTCAAGCAGGATTTCCATCTTTATTGTGAGTACATAAGTTAATCACTCGGATGTTCTGGCACAAAAATCACAAGGATAATGCCGTAGTGGACTCTTGTCAACCGAGCTTAGTGAACTTAATGATGTTCATCAAGTGTTTGTCATGAAAATGTTTCCCTAATGAATTTTTATTTGGATGATCACTTGGCTCAAGACCGATTAGTGCGTTTTGGTTTTTAGTAATCGAAGGCTGGAGCATACTGCCACCTATTCAATATCAACTATCTCTAAGTGAGAAAGTCAATAGGAGTCGTGTGTATATCCGTGACAAATGAGACAAGTTTATGTTGAGAGAAACCTGAATGGCTGGGGAGGGTTGTGCATTGCATCACTGGTTCCATGATGGTCTTCCTTCAATGTCAGCAAGTCACATTAGGATTCGATCAGCATATTGTATTGACCCCGGTTTCTGCCTAATTGTGTGAGGGCTTCTTTCTTTAGACCCTTTATCCATACAATTCTTTTTAATTCTTCAAACCCCTTCAATGCTTACCAAGACGTCATTGACTAACACCTTGTTTGTGATTGTTCTCAGTTTAGCTTTCCAATCTTAGTCCGGCATTCTTCCTTATACACATTCATCTCCAATCATACCTAAGGACTGCATTCTAACTATGAGTGTCTTGGTAATCCCTCCGGTTCTGGTTGGATCATAGAACAATAAAAAAAAAAAATTATTATCCCCAGCCTTGACACCTTTAGACTTCAAAATCGTCGTGAAATAAGATGTGTTGTAGGGTATGAATCGTAACCATAAAACCTTTTCCGTATAGCACAATTGAGTCTTAGATCACATTTTATTACAATCTCCCCTTATTTTAAAATTCTAAATCACTTAGATTTGAAATACTATGTGATAAAAATTGGTCTGGAAAGGCCCATGAAGAACCGTTAAGCTAGCATGAATTATTGGAACTGTGTTATCCTTGTTCCCCCCTCAATTTTAACATATGTTTAGACACCAAAAAACGAGGAAACTCAAGATTTGTAAAAACGATATCAAATTTAGGTTGGAACACATTAGTCATCTTATAACGATCATTCTATTGAATTGTCATCATTATCTTGTTGTTATTAGAGACTTTTTGGGATGGTTTAATGACATAAGAATGTCGTGAGATGAATGTATCCAACTCATTAAACTTTTTTTCGAAAAACTCCCCTTGAAAAGATGGAGTGTTGAAACAGCACAATTTTGAAAGATTATATCGTCAGTGAGAAATTCTGTGAAAATTGTGTTCAACATTTTGAAAGAACATCATGTTAGAAGACTTCATTCTTCCAACTCTAAAGGGTAAAGCGCACTTATGCGTACACTAATCCTTTTTCTTGAGCTTAAAAACTTTGATGCTTGTATGAACAGCTCAAGACCGAGAAACGTGAATTCTCGTTGGGGTTAGGATAAGTTATCTTCAATAATAAGTCTTCCTTATTTTGAAGTCCGGGTTACGTATTGATATTTGTACATAAGCCATTAAGAAAACTTAGAAATGACATGTTTTGAAAACATTTGAAAAACTCCTGTTCGAACTTCATTTACACGCCCGTGTCGATATTAATCAACATTTCTAGGTACGTAAATGTTATCGATTCCAAGAGACATGTCGAGAAGAATATTTTTTGAACTTTTTTTCTGATTTTGTTTTGTAATTTTCTTTTTGAAATTTTATATTTTGTGTTTTTTCTTTTGCAAAGTGAATATGTACAAGTTGATGTTGATGAAGTATCGAAGCAGATCTTTTGTCATAAACCTCCAGTTTCGCTGGAGTCAAACACTCATAACCGAAATTGTCTGACGATATACTGAAACCTTCTTCATTGAAGGGCTGTTAGTAAACATCGTCAGCCAATTGGTAATTCAGTTCTGACAAAGTATAGTTTCAATTATACCATTTGCACCTGTTCTTTGTGAAATGCTACCGAGTATGGATGTGCTTGGTATGAAGTGCTGCACGGGTTTGCATGAAATTGCTATGGCCTGACGAGAATCGCAATACAACGGTAATTTTTTGTTAGTTGAAGCATAATCATGAAGTCTGTGTCCTCATCCACATTACTTGAGCACAACTTGCAGATAACGCCACGTACTCAGCCTCTGCTGATGACATTGCAGTACAGTCCTGCTTCTTTGACATCCAGCTGACTAACTTATCACCTAGTAATTGTATTCCCGCCAAAGTGCTTTGCGATTGACTCGCTCAAACAACCTTTAAATATATATATATAAATATAAATAAACTCAAGGATCAAGATTCGCGAGACCAATGTAAACCGGAAGCAGTATAGGGTGTTCCCGGGTCGTTATGTCCCAACGAGGCTAGAAAAGGAAAATCGGAAAGACATTGATGATTTGTAATTGAATGCACAAGGAAAAAAAATTTTGTAAATTGGGCACAAATACTGATAAAATGAACAAAGCACATAAAAATAGCAAGAGAAAAAGCTGGAACCAGAATAAAAGCTAAGGAATGGCAAAAACAACTTTAAAACTTAACTAAACACAAATAAGCTCAATAAACTTTAAGACAAGGAAATAAACAAACTAACTCTATATAAGCAAATAAAAAACAATAAGTTAAATTCAACAAGATAAACACAACATTAGTACTAACAACAGACCAACAGTTATTAACTACCGAGTACTAACTTAGAGTTAGTAACAGCTAGGCTAAAGTTGTACTGTTACTTAGTCGTACTGCTAGGCTAACAAGACTTAAAGAATTAATAAATAAGCAAACAAGCTAAGACAAAAGTTCACCTAACCTTAATAAGCACTTAGTAATAGAAATAAGCAACTAAAAAGAACCATAATGACAAATAAGCTAAAAAGCTACAAACTGATATACTATTGAAAATAATTTGAAAAAGAAAATAAGCTTAAATAAGCTTACCCCTAAAGACAGTAAAGGAAAATGGTTTAATCTACTCTAAAAAGCTAAGGAAATCTAAATAAGCAGAAATTATAAGCTGATAAGCTAAGTTGAACAACCAGTACTAACAGTTAAGACTAACAGTACTAACTTGGAGTTAGTACTGGTAGTGTTAAGTTAGTGCTGTTCCTAAAATGAACTAACAGTACTAACTTGGAGTTAGTACTGGTAGTGTTAAGTTAGTGCTGTTCCTAAAATGAACTAGCAGTACTAACTTAAAGTTAGTACTGCTTGTTTCAAAAGACCTTATAACTTTTCCAAAAATCATTTTTACTAAAAACAGATTATCAAACAACAAAGTAAAACACTTATAAGCAATTTTCAATCCATAACAAGTATTTAAATAAGCATGAATTAGTCTAGCAGTATTAACTTAAAACCAACAGTTGTATTAAATAAACTAGCAGTTCAGCAATAGATAAGTAAAGTAAGAAAAAGAGAGACTTACTACACCCTTGCTTCATAAACAGGGTCATAACAATGAATCTACAAGCTCTTAGCTTGGCATATAACTAGCTATGAGAGTCCATAAGCCCACCAAGAACTGGCTTAACATCCATGACAATAAGCTGTGGTATAATTTGAGAGTGATTGGTATGATTCTCTTTACTTACTTAACTTTTTAGATTTAACTTGATAGAGGCACTTATAAACAGCTGTAATGAGAACTCTTGAACACAAAACAAGATGATTAAGAACTTAACCACTGGTATTGATTTAAAAACTTCAACTTGCATTACTTTAAAGTGTTACAAAGCATGAAATAAAGCCTGATAAATAACTGGAAAATAAGCTAAGTTATTAAAACTAAAAACTAGATTAAACTTAGATAACTAACTACTTGGTTCAAAGGCTTACACAAAGCTCTATTTATAGCCGAAGTCTTGGGCTTGCAGCTTGTGCTTCTTTGTAGAGGTAAAAACAAAGTGTGCTTGTTGTGTGAGGAGAGTCTAAAGCAAATCCTCATCCTTTGATTTCTTTGAGCTTCTTTGGAGACAATCTCAACCATCGAAATGCTTTGGGAATGGAGAGGGATTGCCAACATGGACTTTATACAGCTGGGGGGGTTGGTAGTAGGGTGGATGAAATGATTTTGGCTAGGGAGAGAAGTGGTTTTGCAGGGGAGAAGGTATGGGGCGACATACCAGTTGTAACTGGGTTTTGGGGCGGGAAAGATGGCTTTAGGGTAAGTTGGCAGTTTGGTCCCCTCAAGTTGTATAACTTAAATGTAATCTCTACCCGGTTGGCAGTTTTGGCCCTTGTCTTTTTAATCTTTTGTAATACAACTTTAGGCTTGGCAGTTTTAGCCCCTCAAGTTGTATTTTCTTCAAGCGGATGACTTTAGACTTCGACTTGACTTGGCCCTTTCCTTCCCGTGCTTGGCTTTGTTGATTTTAGCTTTCTTTTTGTTCCTTTTCTTGAATATCCGTATCCTGCACAATACAAAAGCAAAACATACAAATACAAAGTATTTTTTATTTTTTTTTTGTATGTTTTTAGTCATTAAGTTTGTTCTTAGAATGGAGAATGTATGTGTAATTTAGCACATATCACCAAAATCCCCATACAAGGTATTGTGCCTGTCCGTCACCAATGTTATGAAGTAAACACTCAAGAAAACTAAGAATCTAAATCCCCCTCGACTAATAACTTTGAAAAGTAGCAAAGCGTTCGTCAAGGGGAAAAAGAATCAATAGCTTCGACAAGTCCCGTTTTCACCAAATTTTATTTATACACTAACTATCCCTAATATTTTTGGATTTTCCTTTTTCTTTTCTTAACTTACATGCTCGACTTCCTTTATTTATAAACACTGGGATCATAGAATGAGAAGCTTCCATAGAATAATCTACGGACGTCCAGACGGATAAATTCATCGTTCCCGATTTTTCACTAGATCCAAACTAAGCAAATAAACAAGATCATTTGTCAATATAAGTCTAAATGTTAAGCACTCATACTTATGACTTATGACTTGTGAACTTTTAACTCCCAATATGGATATATGAATTAAATGTGTGTACTCATTTTGACTCAACCATAGATCAACTTATTTTCATAGTCGTAATTCAAGATGAATCACGACTCAAAGCAACAACTTAGTAGGACCTTGTAACTTGATTTTAAAGAACGAAAATTTAACTGTAGAACTTTTTGCAACATCTTTATCATCATAAGTTCTTAAAGCTAGGAATGCGTTGCTTAGTTTGAACACCTACCTGGGCCTCGCTCCCTAGTAGGATATCACAACCAACGACCGGTGTTCTTAGTTTGAAAACCCACCCCGTTGCTAGCGTAGTGGGAAATCACATCAACACCTTCTTCTTAAAATGGCAAAGGATAGGTGTCGCCTTAGTTTTGAAGAACCCTTACCTAGACCATCGCTTCTGTGAGATATCACAACACACCACATCCCTAAAAGTAAAGATGTCTTAGTTTGAAACCCCCACCTCGTGTCAGCGGAGTGGATAATCACGACACATCTTTTACATTGCTCCATATTCTCAATGATGCATCCATTGGCATAATTTTAATATTCAATGCATTTTTTTGCATTCATAATGTCATTCATGCTTCTTTGGCAATATTTTAAAAATTCCTGTTCAATTTACTAAGAACAAGAAAACTCGTTTTAAAAAGAATCAAGTTACAAATTTTGAAGGCTTTTTCTAAAACCATTGATTACTTAGTTGAATTGAAATTAGTCCGCACGTATGATTAGGCGGATTAAAACTAAATGGAGAAAAAGCACAAGTTACTCATATAAGCTTAGAAGAATATCTTTGTCATCACAAAAACTTATATTTACACTCTATCATTTCTTGTTCTTCACCTCGTGAAAAGCTTACTCATATTAAGGGACACTAGCTAGGGCTCAACACGCCCGATCGAGTCAAAAATTATTCTCATTCTACCCATTAGGAAAGTCGAAACTGTGACAAAACACTTATTTTATTTTTAAGAATTTTTAATTTTTTCATTTTTTTGGTATTTTTGCAAAAATTTGGTGGTAAAAACGGAATTACGTGACAACAACGACTGCAGGCAATAATCAAATCGAAGATCCCCCCCAAACTAAAACTAAACATCGTCCTCGATGTTTTGAAAGGGGCACCTACGCAAATCTAAGGCCGTTTATGAAGTGTGCCAAAAGATAAAACGTTAGTCGATTTAGATTTGGATACTGGATTCCCAAAATGAAGCTGAGGATGTGGAAAACTCTTGATAAAATACGAGCACGAGAGTTCTTCACAATCCGGGCAATCCTGGACAATTAACAACACAAACACGAAACACGAGTAATGGAAAAGACGAGCCTTTTCACAACAAGAAAACACTTATTCATATTTACATAATACTACGATAAGCATGGGGTGCCTCCCACGAAGCGCTTGTTTAAGGTCGCTATGCTTGACCCGTCACCTGAATTTATTGGACATTAGGGAATGTTTGGAGGTCAGGACTACCAATTGTGGTACGGTCCCCCCAAAGTAATGCGTTAAACGATGACCATTCACTTGTGAGAAGTTTTGGCCCGAGTTCAGATTACTCGACGGTGCCTGTATTGAAGAAACTGAGTTACAGTGAATGACAGACCAGCGGGTTTTAAGCTTTCCTGAGAAAACTCTTTATCTAGATTTTGAAGAGGAGGAACGATCACCGACGATGTGAAACAACGAGGTTTCTTGATCTGAGTCGTGAATCCTCTTTGTCTTTTTCTTTATAGATCAAAGAAGTCTATAAGCTTCATTACGGAGCTCATTAAGTCATTTCAGTTTGAACTTTTCCTATGGTCACCAGCGGATTTTCAGATCAAAATTTGTATATTTTAAGCCCAGTAGGCCTTGAATGTGGTTCTAACTCAACTGGCAGATGGCAGCTTTTTCCGTGTATGCTTAAGGGCCCAATAGGCTTTGTGCTCGAGCTCAATCGGAAGATGACATGCCTTCCCGTACACTAGCTTGTATGGAGTACACCCGATGGGTGTTTTGTAAGCTGTGCGGAAGGCCCAAAGTACGTCATCTAGTTTATCCGACCAAGAGGCACGGTTTTCGCCTATGGTCCTTTCAAGAATTCTTTTCAAACCACTATTGGATACCTAGGTGGAGAGACGATGAGTGACTCCGTATTTAAGCATGACCTTTGCAAATTGGTCATTGCAAAAATGGGTTCCGCGATCACTTATGATTGCACGAGGGGCACCGAATCTGGCGAAGAGAGATTTAAGAAATTTGCAAACAACTCGGGCGTCATTGGTGGGGAGCGCTTTTGCTTCAACCCATTTTGACAAATAATCGACGGCTACGAGTATATATTTGTTCCCTCTTGAAGACGGGAATGGCCCCATAAAGTCAATGCCCCAGACGTCAAAGATTTCACAAACTTGGATGGAATTTTGTGGCATCTCATCCCGTTGTGAAATTTTTCCTTGACGCTGGCATGAGTTGCAGTTTTTAACCAACTCATGGGCATCTTTGTAGATTGTGGGCCAAAAGAATCCGGAATCGAAGACTTTTCTTGCTGTGTAGTTAGCACCGTGATGTCCACCGGTGGGACCATCGTGGCAAGCCATGAGGATGTCATGGGCTTCCTTGCCAAAAACACAACGTCGAATAACTTGATCCGCACAGATTTTAAACAGAAAGGGATCTTCCCAGAAATAATGCTTCACGTCTTTGAAGAATTTTCTTTTCTGCTGGGTTGACATCCCTTTGATCACGAAATTTCCCGCATGGTAGTTTGCGATGTCAGCAAACCATGGGGTACTAGCATCAAGAACAGCAATCGAACTAAGAGTTTCAAGAGGAAACTTTTCATTTATCTCCTTTGGATCGAGCTCATTCTTGTGAGGATTCTCTAATCGTGATAGATGATCAGCCGCTAGGTTCTCAGCTCCTTTTGTGTCAACTACATCAAAGTCGAACTCTTGAAGGAGCAGAACCCATCGGAGCAATCTCGCCTTAGAATCTTTCTTAGCAAAGAGATACTTGAGGGCGGAATGATCCGTATACACAGTGCATTTGTTCATGACAAGGTAAGATCGGAATTTTTCGAATGCGTACACCACGGCTAACATTTCTTTCTCTGTCGTGGTGTAACGTGATTCCGCCTCATTCATTGTTTTACTTGCATAGTGTATAGGCCTGAAATGTTTCTCATGACGTTGCCCCAAGACTGCACCTAAGGCGAAATCGCTTGCATCGCACATAAGTTCAAATGGTTCATTCCAGTCTGGGGCAATCAGGATTGGAGCCTCGGTTAGATTCTTTTTGAGAGTGTTAAATGCTTCAATACACTCTTTGGAGAAATAAAACGGAGTCTCTTTTTCAAGCAAATGGGTCATGGGACGGGCTATTTTTGAGAAATTCTGGATGAATCTTCTATAAAACCCGGCATGCCCAAGAAAACTACGGACACCTTTTACAGTAGTCGGGTGAGGGAGCTTTGCGATAACGTCAATCTTAGCTCGATCGACCTCAATTCCCGACTTGGAGATTTTATGTCCAAGAACAATGCCTTCCTTAACCATGAAATGGCTTTTCTCCCAGTTTAGAGCTAAATTGGTGTCTTCACACCGCTTAAGCATCTTTTCCAAATGGGTTAGGCATGTAGAGAAAGAACTTCCAAAAACCGAAAAGTCAACCATAAACACTTCCATCGTTTTTTCGATCATGTCGTGGAAGATTGCCATCATACATCTCTGGAATGTGCCAGGTGCATTTGTAACACCCCCAAAATTGGGTCGCAGCGGAATGTGTTTCCGGGAGCGTTACTTCATAATACCATTGCACAAGTCAATATATTTGATTTGTGTTGTACAAGCACAGTGCCTTTCCCTAATGCTCAAGGTTTCTCTTATAGATGAAGAAACCCTAATTGGGCATTCAAGAAACTAATATCTCGTAAGAGATATTCATAAAGGTTACAACTCTTCAACTAATTTATCTCATTCCTATGTTAATGGAGTTAATAATAGATCAAATATTATAATTCCTTTTTACATTAATTGTTTTTTTTTCCATTAATCGAGTATTCTTTCTCTTGGCTGCAGGAACGTGAACATGACCTGCAGAAACATATCAGCAGATTCTATCTCTGTCACGCAGGAACGACAACCATGACCAGCAGAAACATATCAGTGCAGGAATGCTACTTGATCTATCAGCTGGGAACGAATTAATGCTATCAGCAGAATCGACTCTTAGTCGTTTGTAGTTTGTCCACAACATTCCTCACCTAAAATTGTGTTGTCTCTGTTTATTATCAAGTTTATGATGATCTTCTTGAGGCTAGTGAGATTGAAGGAGCTGCAGGAACTTAAGTAAGCTGCAGCAACACAACAAGAGCAGAAACTATAGAAGCCACAGCAGCATCAAGCACTACAGCATGAACTCGATGAACAGCAGAATCAAATGAGGCAGCAACATCTCTAAGCAGCAACTTCCAGTCTTTGGAGCAACAGCAACATGGACAAGTATGTACATCAAAACATAAAATTTCAGTCTATTCTCATCACTTCCAGGTGTGTTAACTCCTGTGAGCGTGAATCATTGAAAAATGTAATGGATGATGTCTCTTTACAGTTAGCCATTACTCTGGAGTAGTCAGTTCTTTGGCCCACCAGAAAGGTTAGGTCCCATGTCAACTGGAACCATTTTCAACTCTCAGTACTTGAAACCAATGGTGAGTTGAACTAATATGGTTTTTGGCAATCAATTACAAGCCATCAACGGATTTGATATGCCTTTTACCTGAGCGTTTGCGCAGGGCGATAGTCAATCGCCTTTGGCACCTAGAAAAGGTAAAGTCCATGGTGGATGATAACATGTCAAATAAAAATACATAAAAAAAAAAACCAACAACTCTTTGTACATGAAACATGGTGAGTCGATAACCATACAATTTTGAGTAAATTGTCAACTATCAACGGATTTGAGAAGGTCTTTACCATGAGCCGTTTGCTATGGACTAGCCACTTTTCATCCATAGAATATGGAAAGGATGATAGAACCACCAGTTTTGGGTAACCTGGCAACATCAACGGATTTGGAAGGTCCTTTACCAAGAGCCGTACCCTCTTGGACTAGCCACTCTTTGTTACAGTAACATGGTGAGTGAAGGCAATGGATTTTAGCAAAACCCTTACAGCTATAACGGATTTGAGTTACACACCAAAGCCGTTTGCAATGGTGAGCCAGAATCTTTCTTGGCTGTTAGCCATGGTGAGCTGAAAACCATTTGTCGTGCAGTGCAAGCACTAACACCAAAGATATACAACACTATACTACAAAAAGGTATCTAAAGTAATAGAAAACTAAGAATACACATATATATATATATATATATATATATATATATATATATATATATATATATATATATATATATATATATATATTTTGTTTTTTTTTAAATATGGAAAACAAACACTAACGAAGATACAAACTTACAGAGGAGCAGATGCAAGACACTCATAGGATTCTCGTAAGCCAGCTTGAACTGTCTGAATAACACTCCCAGCAACAACAACATCCCGACAGTATGAGGGTGGAACTGTGAGCCTGTGGCGTAACATTCGTTCAAGTAGTGTAGCCCGGATAGGATAGACATTTCCCACAAACATATACACAGTTTTCCCATTTGTTAAGTCCAAGACATGAACAGAGCTCCTGGGATACAACTTCCAGCTACTCAACACCATTCATCTTGTGTTCTCCAAAAATCTTCCACATATCAGTCGTACAGTCGGCACGTCTTCAAGTCGCTTCTCCTCCGACTTGTCTTTGCTTTCCTTCACCGTAATCTGTGCCAGAAATAGTTGACAGCCTTTCTCCATATACTTCTGGACCTTTTCACTTGATATAATGCTCAACTTTGATTTCTTCTCATTGTCACCTTTGTCTCCTTGAACGATCAGAATTTCATTCCCATAAGGAATACGCACTATCTTCTCGTCACAGACAATCACTGCATGATTCTTTGCTAACCAATCCATACCGATGATGACGTCGAAACTACCCAACTCTATTGGCATTAGGTCGATATTAAATGGATGTCCTAACAATCCTAATGTACAGCCCATAAACACAGTGTTGGTTTCTGAAGTCCTTCCATCAGCTAGTTCAACCGCATAACTAGCGTCTAAGGCATAGGGTGTGATGTCTAGCAATGCACTAAAAGTATTTGATACGAAACTTCTATCGGCGCCCGAATCAAATAACATATAAGCATGATGATCGTTGAGAAGGAACGTACCCGTGACAGTGTTGGAACCCGGGTTTGCGTCACCTCCTCCTAGTGCATATGCTCTGCCGCTTGCATCAGGAACTCTTGCTTTGTTTCCACGGTTTTGGTTCTTGCCTTTTAGGGAAATCCTTCGTAATGACCTTATGCAGCCACACTCAAAACTCTTAATAAACTCCTATTCGGCCCTGGAGGATCCTTGAGTAGTACAAATCACAACGAGATCTGCAATCCCTGCCAATGTCCCATCCTCCTTCCAGTTATACCACTAGCAGGTATAATGTCCTTCGGGGTGTAGCTTACACCTATTCAGAACGGAATATTCATCATAACCATTCTTCTCATTATTACCAAGCCATATATGTGCTCTAGCAACATTTCGACCGTATTTGGTTGCTATTGTTGTTTTTGGTTAAAATATATTAGGTTATTGTCCTATTCTATCGTTTGTAGTGGGTGGTTTTGCCACGGTTTGTTTTATAGGTTGTTATTCATCTTCTTTTCTTGTTCTTTGCGTTTCTTACATGCATAGCCCTTTAACTTTTGAATCCATCAATTGTTGGCAATTCGAACAAGAATCTTGTAGTCATGTGGTTCTCAACAATTACATTCCCTTTGGATATTATCAGAAGACTCCAATGAATTCTCCACCCTTCTCCTCCTCGGGGACCATTCTGTATCACATACATGTGTAAGTTCTTAGAACCTTTGAGTGTAAGTAGCATGTCATTGTTCTTTCCACTGACACATTCCACAACATCGGGGTTTCCATCTTTTGATCTTATTTCTCAGGCAAACACTTCAGTCACCTAGCATCAAGCTTCTCTCCCAGAAAAAGCTATGCAGCATCATTTCTGATGTTTCTCTTATGAGACTTACCACCAGGTTAATGCACTGTCAAGTAAAAGTATAAGGTACATACTCACTTGATATCCTCCCGGACATAGCTGATGTGAAACACAGTTTGTCCATCTTTTCACTCCATCTTATCAAACCAACCACACCTTTCGTTCCTTTAAAACCCAGTGGTTGACATTTCATGAAGTCTTGGTAAGTACATTCATGAGCAACAGGCCTATCACCTCTTCCATTCACATTACGGATCTCATTACCGTCAACGATGTTGCCTCTATAGTTTCCATTTCTAATACCATTTCCATTAACCATTGTCATTCCCAATCCGAGTTCAAGATCTCGATTACATCCCGGCGATCTCTAGATGTTGCGTCCACCTACGTAGGATGATCATTACTTCAATGTTGCAGGGGACTCATACGAACGAGTGTTAGTCCATTGATCTTACATCAAAGACACAACCATGGTGAGATTTTTTGAAACGAATACAAACGAGTAATAGATAACATATTTAATATATGCTATGAAATAAAATATAATTACAACACGATTGCCAGAACGAATAAATAACAATATAGATAAATAAGCGAGAGTCAAAACAAGCTTTTCATTTCATGAATAAAAGCATAATTCGGTTACAACCAAAATCCAAAATAGGTACATGATCCATAATTATTTCTACTACTAACATCTAGACCTAACCATTAGTCTAGTATCCTACATGATCATGGTACAAATAGTCTAAGGGCGAAAACCCAAACGTCTCTCAACATATGACTCCAACCTCCTAAGTCTCCCCCAAGTATCATCGTGATCCCTATAAACCTAACGAAACTCCTCCCGTGAAAGAGACATGTGAAGACGAAGGCTGTTTACACGATATATCCAACATAGCACGAACCTTGAGGTTTCTCCACCTCAACTATTAATCCTCACTGATCATACTAACTCTCTGTCCCCAAGCTATCGATTGATCAGCCTCTAACCATCTCTGAATAGTCTTAATCTCGATAATCATATCAATACGAACCTTAGACATATGATGGTAAAAGTCATGCATAGCATCATTCAAGTCAATCGGCATATCCTTGAATGACCTAACAATGCCATCCCTAGTGCCAAACGAATCAAAAGAATCCTCTCCAGTTGGCTCTATAATCTCCTCCTCAACAATCGGTGCCGACATCGAGTCGGTACCTACCTTAACCGTGTCTCCAGCACTGGTGTCAGCCTCATACTCCTCTGTGTCATCCTTGATATCCCTAGGGTCAATCTCAACATGATTTATTTAGGGGACTAACATCAATCCCCATCACCAATACCCAACTCCATATCAACCTTAGTCTCTATAGGATCAATCTCGGTATCCTCCTTATGCTAGCCTCAGACATATGAATCTCACTCCTGAACCTCTAGAGGTGGTAAAGATTCAGCACGAGTATGAGTCTAATGATCCCATACTGGCGTAGACGATGGTTACAGAATCAACCGTGGAGTCTACATCTCCTTACGAAGATTGTTCCATCAGAATGTGAAGCATGAATGCATGGGTCTCTTTATGAATCTACTGAAGGAACTGACACTGATTAGGTACGGTGGATACAAAGTAGATAATGGATCAGCACACCAACGACAAAATGCCTCACTACGTCTCTCCTCAGAGGGTAACCCAATCTAGGTGATACATCTCTAGTCGAAGATCCAGAATGAGCCTAATCTGATGTATTCAAACCCGAAGAATGAACTGGCGAAGAATCCGAAGATGAACTAGAAGAAGATGAGTAGTGGTCTGAAGAACGAGGTGATGCACGCCTCCATGCTAATCTGCGAGCTGGTAAAGGTCCAACTCTCTTCCTCGCAGTCAACAACTTACGCGGCCCATTAAGCTGGGTGCGGTAAGTCCGCCAAAATAATAGCCTCTACACCCGGATCGGATAAGAATCGTTGACCGTCGACGAATCCCGGGCGGGGCAGTAATAGGAGAAATAGGAAACCCAGATGATGATGATGGACTTGATGCTACCTTTCTCCTTCAACGAGCAACAATCATCACATAAGGGTCCTGCGATGGTGGTCCATCAGAAGAATCAGGAGTCTCAGAAGAATCGGTGCATAAGAATGGTGAAATAGTTGGTAGCGGGGAAATGTGCTCTGATGAAGACATCTCATCTGGTGAATCAGAATCGGAATCCGAATAGGGACCAAGCCCACACAATCCAGTGGGTGAAGCGACAAGAGTCGTCTCAACCAAAGGAGCGACAAATGAAATAACATGAGCAATAGTAGAAGTCTCTAGAGGAACCATAGAAGTAGAAGGAATTACAGTAGGAATATCACCAAAAAGAATAACCCGAGAGGGCGTGATCCCACATCTCAATCCGGAAGATCAGAAGAAATAGCAATAGCTGAAGCTGCCATGATCTGCACAAGCAAAAGTTTATATAAATCTTCTATATGAAAACCATGCAAGCATAAAGAAACAACGATGAAATAAATGAAATGTAATTATGGAAATATATAAAGTCCACAAGTATATATAGGAAATCTTATATAATATGTATACAATATATATTCAGACACCGAAAGCACAATAGAGGCACATAGGATCACATACTAGTTATAGACCAGACCTAGTATATACTACCTGGTTCTCTATAACCTTGGCTCTGATTACCAATCTGTCACAATAAACCCCCGATAACGGGGCCATGGAACGACACTTGTCCAGGTCTGTGAAGTCATAATAATCAAACACAAAGCAAAAAGAACTACACTAATCATGGATGTTTGAAAAATTATTTGTCTCATTGCATAACGGAAAATAATTTTAAGTTACAACAGGTCCTAAAAAGTTAAATGTAGCGGAAGCATAAAATTTTTTGATAATGACAACGAGTATATAAATAGATAAGTCTTGAAATTGGCGAAGTCACATAGCACATAGACTCCATTTAGCATCAAGAATCAAGCCAAGTCAAAGATAATAACCGGAAAGGTTTAAAATGTTGACCTGAAACTTACGGGGTGTGACATTTGTACCTTGTGTTAAAGTGGCAGTAAGAAACTAAAGTGATTTAGGATGTAAATTGAACACTTCTTGTTTCTTCCGCATTATGGACTTGTAATATGGGACTTTAGAAAGTTGTAACTTGATATAAGGGTGGAGAAAAAGATATTCAAATGTTGTGCATTGAACACTGTACACATTGTTTGATGGCTTGCACATTTATTTTATATGTATACATTACATATAATTAAGGTTTTGATATAAATGTTAACGGATAAAGTCTATTTTGATATAACGTTGTAAATGGTACGTTAAATGGATAATGTACTTGGTAAAATGATATTAAGATATAGACTTGACACATTAGGATGTTTACATGATATAAACATAGATATAGATGGCATTGGTAGAGGTTGCGTGAGCTCGTTTACTTTAGAGATGCAAGTTACGTTGCATAATAAGATAAAGCAAAAAATTTCCCTGTAAAAAGATGATATATATATAATAGATGGATATTACAGTGCATCTAATTTAATAGATGGATAATTACATTGATGAAAATTACGGGTTGTTATACATACTCATAGTATTTTGACTCATAAAACGTCCGCTTGGCTGGCATTGACCCTAGAAGAACTGACATAATCGGGTCATACGAGTTGAATAAATAATAGGTGTCCAATGGGTGGAAAGTGACCCAAAACGTATTTTTACTGCATACAACATTCCAACTTACTAAATCATGCTATTAAAGACACTTACTATTATCATATTAATATTTGTTTCGAAAATCATATGCTTTAATTTTTTTTTGGGAAGTGTTGACCTGTACCAACACGAAACATGTTTGGCTTAGCCAAATAGACTTACTCATACTGGAGTTGAGGTGTAGCGAGTTGGCTGCCATGTTATTGCATCCAAAGTATACCCATCTTTAATGTTTTGCTATTTTTGCAGGTTGTTGAAGAGCGGGAGGGAGGAGCGGTGGAACGACTGACTCGCGCGAACTTACACCTTTTTATATATAAATAAACATAAACATATATAAATATATAACAAGGATCAGGACCCACAAAATCAAAGAAACCGGAAGCAGTACAGAGTGTTCCCGGGTCGTTATGTCCCAACGAGGCTAAAGATGGAAAATCGCAAGACGATTGATGTTTTGCATTTGAATGTCACAAGGAATGATTTGGAACTAAAACTGATAAAAATAAGCAAAAGCACATAAAAATAGCAAAGAGAAAAAGCTGGAACAAAAACAAAAGCTAGAAATGGCAAATACACTTAAACTTCGTACACGTAATATCAACGAATAATCTCAAATAAACTTAAGACAAATCTTAAGTAGCTAAACTAACTCAAAATAAGCAAATACAAAAAGCAATTAAGCTAATTTATCAAGATAAACACAACAGTACTAACAACATATATAACAGTTTTAACTACCAGTACTAACTTTGAGTTAGTACTGCTAGCAAGAGTTAGTACTGTTAGTTTAAGGTTAGTACTGCTAGAGGCAAACAATACTTAAAGAAATAATAAATTAAACAAACAAGCTAAAACAGAAGTTCACCCCTAACCTTAATTAAGCACTTATTAATTGATAAGCCAACAAGAATAAACAAAAATGATAAAGTAAGTTACAAAACTAAAACTTATAAACTCTTAAAATACTTTGAAAAAGGAAAATAACTTAATAAGCTTACCCTTAAAGCAATAAAGGAAAATGTTGAATATACTCTAAAAAGCTAGGAAATCTGAAATAAGCAGAGATTAATCAATGCGTAGAAGCTAAAATAAACTACAGTATTAAATGTAATAACTACCAGTACTAAATTAGAGTTAGTAAACTAGATATGTTGAGTTAGTACTGTTTCCTAAAAACAACTAGCTTACTAACTTAGAGTTATACTGCTTGTTCAAAACAAACACTTTTAAAATTTCCAAAATCATTTTATTTATTTCAAACTATTAAAAACAGATCATCAAATACACAAAGTAAACACTTAAAAGCGAAATTTCAATCAATAAAAAGGTACATAAATAGAGCAATGACCCATCTAAGCAGTAATTAACTTAAAACTAACATTGCTAACAAAATGAACTAACAGTTTCTGATAAAGTAAGAAAAAAGAGAGACTTACAACACCCATTGCTCAAAATCAAGGTTTAAATCAACAATCTACAAGCACTAGCTTGTATAAAACAAGCTAGTGAGAAGTCCATAAGCCCATCCAAACTAGGCTTATCATCCGAATAATAAGCCTGTGGTATATTTGAGAGTGATTTTTTGTGATTTTCTCTTAACTACTTAACTTTTTATGGTTACTTTAATGAAAACAGCTTATAAGTAAGCTTGGTTGAGAGCTTTTTTTTTTTGAACACACAACAATATGATTAAGAAACTTAACACTGTATTGTAAATCGACTTAAAAAACTCAAATTTGCATTAAAAACTTGAAATTGTTACAAAGCTGAAAAGTAAAGCAGTAAATGACTTTAGAATAAGCTAATATTAAAAACTGAAATTAATTAAAAGCTATTAACTATTACTAACA
Organism: Tanacetum coccineum; assembly: GCA_026074375.1. Lineage (NCBI taxonomy): Eukaryota > Viridiplantae > Streptophyta > Magnoliopsida > Asterales > Asteraceae > Tanacetum > Tanacetum coccineum. Next base: position 45,345 of record BQNB010009078.1, read on the forward strand.
TGCTCAAAGCTTACAAAAGCACTATTTATAGCCGAATAGTCCTTGACTTAATATGCAGCTTGGCTTCTTTTGTAGATATAAAAACAATGTGCATGTTTGTGTGAGGAGAATTCACAGCAAGAAATCCCAGCCATGATTTCCATTTGTGCTTCTTTGTAGTCAATCTTAGCCATAGAAGATACTTGGGAAAGGTGAGGATTGCCAACATGGCTTTATCCAACTGGGGTGGTGGTTAATGAGGGTGGATGAAATGAATTGGCTAGGGTGAGAAGTGGTTTTGCAGGAAGAAGGTATAAGGCTGTACAAACCAGTGTACCAGGTATTAGGGTGGGAAAGAAGACTTTTTGGGGAGAAGTATGCATTTGGTCCCCTGAAGTTGTATAACTTAAATGCAATATCTACCCGGATTGTCAAGTTTTTGGCCCCTTTTCTTTTTAATCTATTGTAATACAACTTTAGGCTTGCAATGTTTTAGCCCAGTCAAGTTGTAAAATCTTTCATGCGTATGACTTAAGACCTTCGACTTTATCTGGTCCTTTCCTTACCGTGCTTGGATTTGTTTGTATTTGCTTTCTTTTGCTCCTTTTCCTTGAATATCCATTCCTGCACAATACAAATGCAAACAAACAAAAACAATGTTTTGTGGCATTTTTTAGGACTTTTAAGACCGCTATAATATTGGCAAATGGTATGTGTAATTAAACACATACCAAAATGCCCCCATACTAAGTGAATTGCGTGTCCTCACGCAATTTTATGAAGTAAATACCAAGAAAACTATAGAATGCATGAACCCCTCTCTACTAATTACCTGGAAAGTAGCAAAAGTTTGTCAAGGGAGACTAAAAATCAATAGCATGTACAAGTCCCGTTTACCCCATTTTATATGTCACACTAACTATCATTAATATTTTTGGATTTTTTTCTTTTTCTTTTCTTGACTGCTTGTTTGAACTTCCTTTAATTTTAATCAACATTTGGATCATAGTATGAAAGCGCCCCATAGAATAATCTACGGATGTCCTCACCCCCCCCCCCCCCCCCCCCCCCCCCCCCCCCCCCCCCCCCCCCCCCCCCCCCCCCCCCACCCCCCCCCCCTGACGGATAAATTCATCGTCCCCCGATTTTTCACTAGATATATACCAAGCAATTAAACAAGATCAATTTCAATAAAAGTCTAAATGTTAAGCACTCATACTTTATGACATGGTGAACTGTTTAACTCCCAACATGGATATATGTAATATAAATGTTTTGCTCCATTTCGCTCAACCATAGATCAACTTATTTCCATAGTAGTCGTAATTCAAGATGAATCCAAAGACTCAAAGTCAAAAATTTATTAGGACCATTGTCACTTTATCTTAAAGAACGAAAATTTTTAACTGTAGAACTTTCTTGCAACATCTTCATCATTATCACATAAGTTCTTAAAGCTAGAATGCGTTGCTTAGTTTTAACACCTACCTGGGCTCGCTCCCTAGTAGGATATCACAAACCAACACCGTGTTTTCTTAGTTTTGCAAACCCACCCCCGTTGCTAGCGTATAGGGAAATCACATCAAACAACCTTCTTCTAAAATGGCTAAGGATAGGTGTCTTAGTTGAACCCTCACCTAACCTTTCTTCTAAGCGAGATATCACAACAGTTGTGAGAATACAAACCAAATCCTAGAAGTAAAGATTTCTTAGTTTGAACCCCACCTCGCGTTAAGGCGTGAGTAGGATATCACGACACACTTTTTAAGCTTGCTCCATATACTCAAATGTAATGCTTCATTGGCATAATATATATTCATCAGATTAGCATTTTTGCATTCATATTTCATTCATGCTTCTTTGCAGTTAAACTTTTAATTTTGAACTAAGAACAGATGAAAACTCGTTTTAAAAAAGAATCAGTTTACAAAATTTGAGCTTTTTTTTCTAAAAACATCCGATTGACTTATTTGAAATGGAAATGAGCAACGTATGATTTAGGCTTATTAAAATCTATGGAGAAAAGCCACAAGTTACCATATAAGCCTAGAAGAATTTTGCTCAGCACATAAACTTATATTCAACTCTATCACTTGCTTGTTCTTCAACTCGTGAAAGCTAGCACAAAAATTTAGGAACTAGCTATGGCTCAACACGCCCGAGTCGATCAAAAGTTATTCTCATTCTACCCATTAGGAAAGTCGAAACTGTGATAAAACACTTATTTTATTTTTGAAAATTCTTAATTAAATTTTTTTTTCATTTTTTTTTTTTTTGGTATTTTTGCAAAAAAATTGGTGGTAAAAACGGGATTACGTGACAACAACGGCTACAGGCAAAATCTAATCGAAGATCCCCCCCATACTAGAACTAAACATCGTCCTCGATGTTTTGAAAGGGGTACCATAAGTAATATCTAAGCTTTTAAAAAGTGGTGGAGTGCCAAAAAGAGTCAAACTTAGACGATTAGATTTGGATACTGGATTCCCAAAATGAAGCTGAGGATGTGAAACTCTAGATAAAAATACAAGCACGAGAGTTCTTCTCAATCCGTCAATCCCCTGACAATAAACAAACAAACGTAAATCTCGAAAACATCGGGTAATGGAAGAAAGCAAGACTCCATACAACAGAAAACATCTTATTCCATAATACTACGATAAGATGGGGTGCCTCCCCACAGAAGCGCTTGTTTAAGGTCACGAAGCTTGACCCGTCACCAGAATTTATTGGACATTTGGGAATGTTTGGAGATCCGGGACTACCAATTGTGGTACGTCCCCTCCAAAGTAGTGCTTTATACGATGACCATTCACTTTGAAGTTTGGCCCGGAGTTTTGAGATAACTCGATGGTGCCATATGGAAAAACTTGGGTTACAGTGAATGGTCCTGACCAACGGGTCTTAAGCTTGCCCGATAAAAATCTTTAATCTAAGTTAAAAGAGGAGGACTCGATCACCGACGTTAAAAACGCGATTTTTGATCTTGGAGTCGTGAATCCTCTTTTTTCTTTTTCTTTTATAGAATCAAAAGAGTTCTCATGAATCATCAATCACGGAGTTCATAAGTTTCATTCATTTGAATTTCCATGGTCACCACCAGCGGTTTACAATCAAAGAGTTTGTATGTTTTAAAGCCCAGTAGCCATTGTGCTCGAGTTCTGTTCGGAAGATACATGCCTACCCGTAACTAGCTTGTATGGAGTACACCCATAGTGTTTTGTAAGCTGTGGCTGAAAGCCCCAAATTGCGATCATCTAATTTATCCGACCAAGAGGCCACGATTTTCTGCCCCAACTTCCCCTATCAGAGAATTCGTTTCAAACCAGATTGGATACCTCAACTTGTCCACTTGATTGTGGATTATAACGCTGTGTAGAGACGAAGAGTGACCTCCGTAAATAAACACGACCCTTTCGCAAATTGGTCATTGCAAAAATGATTCCGCGATCACATATGATTGCACGAGGGCACCGAATCTCGAAGAGAGACTACGAAATTTGCAAACAACTCGGGCGTCATTGGTGGTGAAGCGCTTTTGCTTCAACCCATTTGATAAAATAATCCACGGCCACGAGGAATGTATTGTTGCCATTATGGGATGATGGAAATGGCCCCAATAAAGTCCAATGCCATCCATAACTCAAAGATTTCATAACTTGGATGGGAATTTTGTTGGCAACTCATCCCTTGTGAAATTTTTCCTTTTCGCTGGCAATGTAGTTACATTTTTTAAACCAACTCATGGTATCTTTGTAGATAGTGGGCCAAAAAAATCCGAATCATAATGACTTTTCCCATGCTGTGTATTATGCACCGTGATGTCCACCGGTGGGACCATCGAGGGCTAAGCCGTGAGGGAGGTCCATGGGCATCTAGCCGAAAACACAAAACGACGAATAACTTGATCCGCACAAATTTTAAACATAAAGGGATCTTCCCAGAAATACATGCTCACAATCTTGAAGAGATTTTCTTTCCTGCTGGGTTATATCCCTTAGATCATAAATTTCACTCGCATGGTGAATTTGCGATGTCCCAGCAAACCATGGGGTAACTATAGCTCAAGAGAAGCAATCGAACTAAGAGTTTTTTCAGAGGAAACTTTTCATTTATCTCCTTTGTATCGAGCATATTCCTCGTGAGGAGGGCTCTCTAATCCGTGATAGATGATCAGATCCGCTAGGTCTCAGCTCCATTTGTGACAACTACATCAAAGTCTAACTCTCTGAAGGAGCAGAACCCATCTCGGAGCAATCTCGCCTTAGAGATCTTTCTTAGCAAATAATACTTAGGGCGGAATGATCCGTATCCACAGTGCATATGTTCATTACAAGGTAAGATCGGAATTTTTTTCGAATGCGTACACCACTGCTAACATACTTTCTCTGTCGTTGTGTAACGTGATTCCGCCTCATTCATTGTTCTTCCTTTGCATAAGGTGTATAGGCTTTGAAGTGTTTTCTCATGACGATCCCAAGACTGCACCTAAGTCAAATTCGCTTGCATCCACAATAAGGTCGAAAGGTTCATTCCAGTTTGGGTCAATCAGGATTGGAGCCAATCGTAGATTCCTTTTAAGAAGTGTTTAAATCTAATACCCTCTTGGAGAAATAAAAACGAAGTCTCTTTTTCAAGCAAATGGTCATACGGGACAGGCTAGTTTTGAGAAATTCGATGAAACATCCTAAACAAACCCAGCATTGCCCAAGAAAACTACTAACGATCCTTTTACAGATAATTACCGGGGAGGGAGTTTAGCGATAGCGTCCCAATCTTAGCACGATCGACCTCATTCCCGACTTGAGATTTTAATTCCAAGAACATGGCCTTCCTTAAACCATGGAAATGGCTTTTCTCCCAGTTTAGAGCTAAAATGGTGTTTCACACCACTTAAGCATCTTTTCCCAAGGGGTTAGGCAGTAGAAAAGAAAAAACAAACCTTCCAAACACCGAAAAGTCATCCATGAACAACTTCCATCGTTTTTTTTCCGACATGTCGTGGAAGATTCCAACCATAACCACTTTGGAATGTGCCTGGTGCATGCAGAGGCCAAAGGGCATAGCGGCGGTAGGTCAAAGGTTCCGTATGGGCAGTAAACGTTGTCTTTTCCAGTTCATGCTTTGGGTCGATGGGTATTTGAAAATAATCCTGAGAAACCATCAAGAAAACAATAGATTTTTTTAAAAAAATTTTCGTTTTCCGCGCAACCTCCTCGAGCATTTGGTCCATGAAAGGTAAGTGGAAAGTGGTCCTTTTCGGCGTGGCTTCATTCATCTTGCCGGTATCAATGCATACCCGCGCATCCCTAACTAAATCGAGTTTGGGATCACTCATTTTGCTCATTACAACTACTTAAAAACCACCTTTCTTTGGTACACAATTAAGTACCGGCTTACCCAGGGACACTGAGATAGGATAAATTAATCAAGCGTTAAGAAGTTTTATCAACTTCCTTTTTATACATCGGGATTTTTGGGTTTTACCGTCTCTGATGTTGGACCGCTGTTGTGTAGTCCACTTCCAATTAAGAATTTTGGTAGTATAAAACAAAATCCGGGTTACACCCTTGATATCGAGAGTTTCCAAGCGATAGCTCGCTTGTGGGACTGCAACACCTTTATGATATCAGGCTTTTATCCCCGATCCCCGACACTCAAATTTTTAGCAATGATGACTGGTAACTTGTTGTCACCCTCCAAAAATGCATATTCGAGGTGGGGAGGTAAGTCCTTGAGTTCAATCTTGGGAGATTCATCAACTGATGTTTCATCGGTTTTGGTTTCACAAATCTTAAGTTCTTTTCTAATCTCAGAAAAATAATTTGCATGGTTGGGAAGTGGTGATAAGGGCTCACTATTTAGGATAGCTTCAAGAAGAAGAATGTCCTTCTCGGGATCACATTCGGCATCATCAATTCCTGACTTATATGAAGTATCAGAAAGTTCAGCCTCGATTTCTTCAAGAATGAAATCACTACCCTCGAATGGAGTGAGGGTGGGAGAAGTTGTATCAACAATTGGTTCCAAGTATGGAATGGAATTTCCATTTGCTAATACTTCCGAGAAACCTAAGAACTCTTGAGAATATTCCTCACATGCTATATCAATAAGATTGATCTTGTTAACTGATTCCATGGCATTGTAGGAGAAATTTTTCGTATCACCTACTTTGAAAGTCACGGATTGGTTATCATGTCTTAAGGTCATCTCTTCACCGTGTACATCAATCAAGGCTCTTGCCGTTCTTAAAAATGGTCTTCCTAAAATCAACGGGACTCTAGGGTCGGCATCATAGTCAACTACCACAAAATCGGCAGGAAAGTAGAAGGTTCCAACCTTCACGAAAACATTTTCGGCTATGCCGGTGGGAGTGGAAGTCGATCGGTCGGCTAACTCGAGTATCATCTTAGTTTTGGTCAGTCCTTGGAGATTAAGCTTTTCAAAAACTGAGAGTGGCATTAGATTGATGCTTGCACCGAGATCGGCCAGGGCTAAGCATTCATCCAACTCTGGAAAATCGCACGGTATCAGAAATCTACCTGGGTCTCCTAATTTTTCGGGAAATGTCTTTAGGATGACTGCCGAGCAATTTTCATTAACCGGTGTTTTGGTTAATTCTAAGATCTTGTCTTTGTTGTTCAAAAGCTTTCTGAACATTGGAGCAAACTTAGGCATGTGCAGGAGAGCATCCGCGAAGCTCAGCTCGAAGTGGAGATTCCGAAAAATTTCCATGAATTTTAAAGCTAAAAGGTCGTCCTTTTCGCGGATTTTTTCCTTGTTAACCCTAGATGGATATGGTAAACTCATTTTTGTTTTAGGCATGACAACTGGTTCATCAACTTGGACTATCGGAGGTTGGACGTCTTTGGTACCCCCGTTAGGAAGCACCGTGTCCTTTGTCACCTCGGTTTCAACTTCCACCACCGGAGGTGGAATTTGAGGTCCATCATACGAAACACCGCTTCGTGTGGTGATTACTTTCAATTCACCCTTCGGATTAGCAATTGTGTTGCTAGGAAGAGAACCTGAACTCGAAGTAGAAGCTTGGTTGGAATTTACGATTTTGGTGAGCAAGTCGGTTATGTTGGTCATTTGGTTTTGCATGTTTTGCATAACCGCATCATTAGCATTGACATAGCTCTCAAAATCAGTTTTTGACACACCCGAAGCTTGATGAGCTGGAGCTTGGTAAGCTGGGTGTTGATTAACCGGGGGTTGATACATTGGGGCTTGTTGTTGAACCTGGGGTCGTTGGATTTGACCCTGGTTATAACCATTTCCACGGTTTTGGTTTTGGTTCCAACGATTCTGATTGTTAGCTTGGTTGTTGTGTTGCATGGGAGGAAAACCGGGTGGTCTGATTTGGTTTGCCATCGGTGGCGGACGGTAACCGGTATTTCCATGGTTAAAATTTGTTGCGGCTGCTTGCGAGACGTATTCTTGGATGTTATCTCGGTAATTGTTGCTATCGGTAGCCGGACAATTACGATATGAGTGGGCACCACCGCAGGTAACACAACTTTGCTCAACTGCTTTTACAGGAGCGGGAGCTGGAGTTTGGTTTTTCTTATCGAGAATCAATGCTCTAACCATATCTTTCAGCTCAGCAACATCAGATGAAACTGCTGGGGTAGAAGAGCTCGTACTCACTTTTGAAACAATGGCCTTGCTTCGTGATTGACGAACTTTGGACTTGCTCTCGATGATTTTTAGGCATTCTCGAGGCATTTTATCCAAAAAGTTACCACCCGCAGCGGAGTTCAATGAATCTTGATCATTCGAGTTTCGGGCATTATAGAATGTATCGAGTTGATGCAATTCCAAAAACCCATGATGCGAGCATCCCCTAAGAAGATCATTGAATCAGTCCCATGCCTCGTCAAACGTTTCATCCAATTTTTGTTGAAATCTCGTGATTTCATTTCGAAGATTTGTTGTTTTAGAGGGAGGGAAGAATTTGTTAATGAATTTCGAAACAAGATCATCCCATGTAAGAATCGATCGAGGGGGCTCTTTTTCAAGCCAAATCCGGGCTGCTCCCTCGAGGGAAAATAGGAAAAGCATAAGCTTAACCGACGTACTCGGGACGTTCGGGAACTTCATCGTAGAAGTGATCTTGTTGAAATATCGGATGTGGGCATGTGGGTCTTCTTTATCGTGTCAAAAAAAATTGCTTGTTTGAACAAGATTAAGTAGAACATGCTTGATCTCAAAGTGTTCGCTGTTTGCAGGTAATTTCGGGAACAACGATCGCAATCCTCGTAAACCCTCGGTGGGTGCTTTTCGAGCATTTTGCGCCATAGTTCGATTATCGTCCATCGTAACTATGGGAGGATTGAAAGTTTCTTGATTGTTATTTGGTTTCTCAAGATTTGGTGATTCAACAGAAGTTTGTCGGACTTGTGGTTGTCGACGTCTACGGGCTTGAGAACGAGTGCGCATGCACAAAAATAAAATTTTAAAAAGAAAATTTACACTAATTTTTTGGTTTTTCAATGATTTATTCACAATGTATTTTACCGGACAATGAGATAAGACAACTTCAACCAAATAATCTACTTACTTCACGGTAGCTCTCAAAAAGATAAACGCACAGGTGAGCGGAGGAGTAGGAATAGCGCAAAGCTTATTTCTCCTTTCGGGTCGTAGTTCCTCGGAACAACCCTCCTTATACCCACTTTTTAGTTTGTTTAGTTTTTCAAAGGTTTGAGCCGTTACGTAGTTTAAGGAAGACACAAAATGGCGAGTTTTTAGTATCTTTTTGTTCGTGTTTGGGAACCAACAAAGTTCAACCGGAGTTATTATGATATATCCTCAGGTTTGGGGGGAGGGGGGGGGGGAGGGGGGAGAATATTATATTTTGGTATTTTTACCAATTTGTGAATTTTATTTCTTTTATTTTTTTGACAATGTTTTTATATTTTTGATTTTTCTTTTGTTTTTATATGATAATTATACTAAAAGAAAATGAAAAATATTTTTGTATATTTTTTTATATATTTTTTATATATGATAATATTCACAGATTCAAACACAAATTGTCAAACGTAACGATAATCGTTTTCACAACCTCCCCGGCAACGGCGCCAAAAATTGATTGCTGCTAAACTACACCTTAAAATATATATAATATATAATAAAATATAAAATATATATAGTAAGTGTAATCTAAAACAAAATCAATAAAACCGAGAAGTAGTATAGAATGTTCCCGGGTCGTTTTATCCCAACGAAGCAGTTTGCTGGGGAGAAATCGATACAGTCGGAAGATTGGAGTTTGAATGAGAGAAATGATTTGAGAGTGTGGAAAGTTAAATTAAACAATAACAAACAAAAACGTTTTAAGAAAAACCCTATAAATTTATGAAATTAAGCCTAGAAAACGAGAGCACGAATACCGACAAAGGGGCCACTCAAACAAAAAACCTATAATATCTTCAAAATTAACCCTACGAAGAAGAATTTCAACTTCTAAAATACTCTAGCGGAAACTAATAACGAAAGAATGAAAAAAGACTAGACTGAAAAAGTGAGGTCGTTTGACCCAAAAAACGGAGGTTTTAGTCCAAGACATAAATCCGCACCGAGCCGCCGTTCTTTTAAAAAACATAAAGTTACATAAATTGACCCTACGAAAATGTTTGTATTTTGCCTTTACAAACTATATGACCTATAAGAAAATTTTCATAAAAAAGAAAAATATTTTTTTTGATAATTTTTTATGTATTTTTTATGGAATTTTTTAAAACTTTTACTAAATTAAAATTATAAAAAATACCTAAACGACTTTTAAAAATTCTGAAAATTTTACATAAAATTACTTACACTATATCTTAACCTTCGATTAAATAAGAAACCAAAAATTTGCTTATAAATAAGCCCGCAAATAAGCTGTAACAGCTTATAGCTTATAAGGGTTAAAACACCCTTATATAGCTAACCACTTGGGACTTTAATGAAAAAGTCCCAAGGGCGCAGCGGTAAGGATGGTTTATAAAAGGGGATGTATCGAGGGTAGAGGCCCGGGTTCGAGTCTTGCTCACCCGGGTCACCCCTTGTCTTCCCCTTTTTTTTATGAAAAACTTTGTGAACCAAAGTTGTTAAGCTCCTTGAGCTTAACACTTTTTAAAACTACAACTTTTTTTGAAAAGCTAAGAATAAGCTAAAAAGAGCTTTTAAAGTCGACAGCAGCTTAAAGTTAGCTTAAGAGGCAAAAGTGGCTAAGCTTTGGTTGTTAACACTAAATAAGCAATGGAAATAGGAAAATAAGCACAAACAACTAACTACACAAACAAAATGATCTACTAGGATCAAGAATAAGCAACTTAGATAAGCTCAATAAGCTAGAAGGAAAATAAGCAATGTCTACACTAAGCTAAGCAAAAACAGTCAAAGGGCTTCTTAAAGCTTAAAAATAAGCTACTTAGACTTCAAGCTAAAAGCTACAACTAAAGGGGCTTAAACAAGGGCTTATTGGCTTTTTAGATAAGCCAAAAACTTGGGCTTAAGTTCACTAATGAGCTAGATAAGTGTGCTTGAAGATGGCCCCTTAGCACCAGGGGAAATGGGCTAAAATCAAAGGCTTATATTGACAGCTTACAATAAGCTGTCAAATAAGCTTAAAATAAAAAGCTAGGTTAAAACAGATTAAGTATGGCTTAAAATGAACTTGTGCACACTTTTTTAGAACCTAAAACACCAATAAACCTGCTGATTTTAGAGAATGAAAAAGGGCTTTTTGCTTTTATAAAAATTACACTTAAGTCTTTGGCAGTTTTGACTTAAAAAGTCAAGTGACTCAAAGCACTTGTTTACAACTTGTTTAGACACACAATGACACACTTTTTAAAACCACAACTCAAGATTCCAAGTGCTTGTCCAAATAAGCACTTTGGGTTTTTTTTTTAAATCCAACAGTTTTAAAGAATGAATTAGACAACCTTGAAAAACATTTTTAAACTTAAAAACCTTTTGAAAACAGACTCAAATAAGCTCAAACACTTAAGCTAAATCTACCCATGTAACCCCAACCCATGACACACCATTTTGACCCGTTTTCATTCTTAACCCAAACACCCCTTTATATTTTAAAACTGATTTTAAAACACTCAAGAACTGTTTTAAGCTTAAGATTTTTAAAGGATGTTTTAACTCATAATTCTTAAAGAGAGTAGACAAATAAGCATTAAACAACCTAGATGAACAATAATAAGAAGGAAATAAGCACTCTAATTAGCTAAAACATAATAAGCTATAAAAAATCTAAAAATTGAGACTTTAAAAGAGAGAAATGTAATTACCTTTGTCCAAGCTTTTACAAGGACTTTTTAAGCCCTCAAGGCTTTCAGCTACAAGCTCTGGCTTATAAATAAGCCAGTGAATAAGCCAATAAGCTCTTCCCAATTTAGCTTATCTTCCAAATGGCTTATTTTTGATTTTTTTAAACAAAAACTTATAAAACTATAAACTATGAAGAGTTTAAGTTTTATAAGCTTATTCAAACTTCTATAAGAGCTTATAGAAGCTTATTTAACCCATATAAAGGTACTTAAACCGTTTGATAATACATTCTTAAAACGGGTATAAATCTTAAAAACTTCAACACTTAATTAATTGTTAAAAGGAGTACAAGAGTCTTGCAATAAGCTGTAAATAAACTGAAAGAAACATAAAAGAGGCTTAATTTAAAGAAAAATAAAAACTTCTACACTACATACATAAATCGGCTCACATAGCCTCCTTTTTATACTAAATTCTAAACCTTCAAACTTGCAAAGTGTTTTTCTTCTGTGAGAGGCTCCAAAGTGTTAATCCCAGCCATCCATAGCCATTGTGCTTCTTTTAAAACCATCTTAGCCATTGGTTCGGCCAAGGTTATGGGGAAAAGTGAGATTGCCAACATGGCAATGCTTCTCTTTTGGTGGGAAAGATAGTGGAGGAGGGGGAATGTGCTTATCCATGGGAGTGGTGATAGTTTACAGGGTAAAAACGGGGTGGTTAACCCGTGACTTGTTTGGGGGGAAAACATTAGGCGGGAAAAACTGTTTTGATATTAACAGGCAAGGGTTTTGGGAAATGGCAACATTGGTCCCTCATAGTGTGTGTAGTTCTTGCACCACTCGTCCTTGTGTTGTTATAGTTTTGGGGACTTGGCAAAACAAGTCCCCAAGAGTTATAAGACTATTTGCATAAACCGTCCTTGGGTGTTATAAGTCTTAGGTATTGACAGAAATGGCCCTTGTAGTATATCTTTGACATCTTGGCAGAATACACCCTTGCCTTCTTTTCTCTTAATTTCTTTTATAAATATAAGTTTAGGGATTTACCATTTTAGTCCCTAAACTTATATTTTGGACTTTTGGTCTCGGGGTTGACTTGGGTTGACTTTTGTTGACTTTTTCAGGCTTGGGCTTGGACTTTGACTTTGTCTTTTCCTGCTTTTCCATTCCGAGTCCGGTTTTGTCGTTTTGGCTTTGTTTTTCGTCCTTTTCTTAGTTATCCGTTCCTGCACAACACAATTAGCAAAACAAGCGTATATTTGGCATTTTAAGTCCGTTTTTGGTTATTTTAGCTCGTTTTTAAAGGTAAAAGGTATGTGTAATTAAGCACATACCAAAATCCCCCATACTAAGGTATTGCCGTGTCCTCACGCAATGTTATGAAGTAAACATTTACGAAAACTAAGAATCTCAATCCCCCTCGACTAATAACTTTGAAAAGTAGCTAAGTGTTCGTCAAGGGAAACTAAAGAATCAAAAGCTTCGACAAGTCCCGTTTTCACCATTTTTTATCTATACACTAACTATCCCTAATATTTTTGGATTTTCCTTTTTCTTTTCTCGACTTCCTGTTTGACTTCCTTTATTATATCAACATTGGGATCATAGAATGAGAAACGCCCATAGAATAATCTACGGATGTCCTGACGGATAAATTCATCGTCCCCGATTTTTCACTAGCCCCAAACCAAGCAATTAAACAAGATCATTTGTCAATATAAGTCTAAATGCTAAGCACTCATACTTGTGACTTGTGAACTTTTAACTCCCAACATAAATATATGATTTAAATGTGTGTACTCATTTCAACTCAACCATAGATCAACTTATTTCCATAGTCGTGATTCAAGATGAATCATGACTCAAAGCAACAACTTATTAGGTCCTTGTAACTTGATTTTAAAGAACGAGATTTTAACTGTAGAACTTTTTTGTGACAACCCGAGATTTTCCGTTCAACAAGTTAGCCGTTTCCGTGTAGTATTTTAAATTTTTAAATGTTTCGTTTAG
>BQNB010009078.1:62410-76127 GCA_026074375.1 Tanacetum coccineum
TCTTTTTTGTAAATAATAAATTTTGCTAACCGTTGGTCCAATGAATTTTTGATAAACAAAGATATCATAAACTGAAATTGATTCTATGGCGTTGCTTCTGTTTGACGTATACTTTACTAGTTTTAAAACAGAAAACAAGCTATAACTATTTATACTTAACAAACTCCACACAGTAGATGTATTGGACATAAACTCGTGTAAAACCTATTCGTGGCTCCATGCTTGTGGGATGACGGAACGTACAATCCTGTTCACCTTGATAGCTTATTTTGTAGAAACCAAAATTTTGGCTCATATACTTTTTACAAAAGAAAGTTCGTTCACACGGACATCTGACCTATTGTGAAGTGCTACAATTGCATGCAAATTTTCAGTTGTAAAAAGTAAAAAGTAAAAACTATGCAAACATGACAATCTTATTTATAATAATACATATATTTTTGTATTCAAGTTAGCATTTATTTATAGGAAATCTACATATACAACAAAATTGTCTCGTTTCTATACGACAAATAATATCATTCTTACTTGATGTTTTTACATATCCTCTTGTTGACAGGATTCTGAAATGTGACGGTTCAGATAAAGAGAGATAATGAGTGAAAAACATGTGTAATATTTTTATATGGGTAGAAACATGAGTAAGAATAAAATGTAAGAGAAGCCATGCTCTTTCTATACTTACCCCACCACCACACCACAAATTTACAAACTATTGAAAATAATGACAAAGCAAATATGCTTATATAGAGATGCCCAAACAAATGAAAACCATCCGCCATTTGATTCCCTTTTGTCTTGCATAAGTAGCCTCGTGTTCTTCACCACCATAATCATCGTTTCAAAATGAACACTTCAATTCTTAATTTAATCAAAGATTTATGTAAGACCGTTGTTCTCCCCTCTCTATATACATCATTGTTTTTCATCATATTGGCTTTGGTTGTTGGGATTTTAGGTTACTTTTTTAAAATCCCATAATGATGCATAAAAGTAGCCTAAAATTCCAGCAACCAAAGCAAATATGGTGAAAAACCATGCTGAATATAAAGAACGTGAGGACAACAGTCACATATAATCGGTGATTAGATTAAGAGCTGGTGTGTTCATTTGGAACGATGATTATGGTAGTGTAGAACAAAAGGCTATTTATGCAAGTCAAAAGAGAATCAAATGGCGGTTGGTTTTCATTTGTTTGGGCATCTATATAAGTAGTTTGTTTTGTCATTATTCTCATTCAACAACGATAAGTTTGTGGCGTGGTGGTCGGGTTGGTATGAAAAAGGGACATATTGTTGTATATGTGAACTTACCTGCTATTCTACCACAAAATAACTAACTTGAATAGAAAATTAATGTATTATTGTTAAAAAAAATTAAAAAAATTTACTCGCAAATGTATGGAGAGTGAGAAAAAGAAAGAGGGAACATGACACGATTTGAGCTATCTATTCGGTGCAAACCCAATTCCACATCGGTAGAATAAGTAAACCGAAGATGGGTTTCACACTTATAAATACCCCTCTCATTATAATTGTAAACTAGGATCTGGGTGTGTGTGTTTGTACCTCGTGCAGTTTAGCATAGGGCGTGCAGTTTAGAACGGGTCATGCAGTTTGGCACGATCATGCAGTTTGGCACGAGCCTGAGCAGTTTAGCTCAAAGCTTAATAATATCTATCTGGTTTGATCCCGTGGACTGCCACGACTATCATAGTTTTGGATACCACGTTATATCTTGTGTCGATTATATCCGCATTTATCTTTCGTAAGCCTTGTTTGTATTTTTTGTTTATTCGAGCGGTGTGTGCGGGAGCTATATACCGTACAAAGGTCTGTACAGAGGTTTGTGCATGTGTGATATACCTTAACAAAGTGTTCGAGAGGTCTGTATAGAGGTTTGTGCAGGCTACGATAAACAATGGTAGAAGACGGGAAGTTAAAGATCGACAGTATGATGGTTATGATTTCGGTTTCTGTAAGATGTAGATCGAAGACTCTCTATATCATAAGAAGCTTTAGGAGCCTTTGGCAACAGCCAAACCTACATGTATGTAGGCTTTGTTATTATTATCTTCATAGCCCTAGAGTTGGTCAAGCACTGTTATAGCAGTTAGTGGTTCGTGTAGAACTACTAAGCTAACGTTCAAAGAAATTCGATATTTGATTCTTTATTGAAGATATCCGTCGAAAGACATCCAGAGAATATACGAATTATTTGTTAAGTGCAGAGGACACAGATACGGGTGCAGAGGGCACGACAGAGGGCAAGAAGCAGAACAGAAACAAGTTGAAATCATGTAAGATAGGTGAGATAAAGTACAGGCAGAATATCACGTGTTGGAATTGCAACCAGAAGGGCCACTATCAGAATCACGTGTTGGAATTGCAACCAGAAGGGCCACTATCAGAATTGCAATCAGAATTATTGTTCGAAGGCAGCTAGAGACTCTGATGACGCATTGGTATGTTGCATTGAGAATATGATTGAGGATCGTATTATGGATTCTGGTACATCGGTCCATGCTACCTATTGCAAAAAAGAGTTAGAAAGGTTTAAGCTACGCTCTGGTAAGGTTCGTTTAGCAGATGACAAGACTTTAGACATTGTAGGCGTTGGGGATGTTGTCCACAAAACTTCTTTTGTTACAAGTTGGACTCTGAAAGATGTTAGGTACATTCCAAGCCTAAAGAGAAGGTTAATCTTAGCTTGGCAGCTTGATGAGAAAGGTTACCACGTAGGCTTCGGAGATCAGCAATGGAAGGTTACTAAAGTTAGTTTGGTGGTAGCTCATGGGAACAAACGTGGAAGTCTGTATATGGTTGAGGTACAACCCAAGGGATTGGCGCATTTATTAATGGTAATGGCAGTACAGCTGTGTAACACCAGAGACTTGGTGATATAAGCAGGATTGGTATGAGCATGTTAGCTTCCAAAGGCAACATTCCAGATGTACGAAAGGTAGATATCTACTTCTGTAAGCCAGGTGGTTTGGGGAAGCAGAAGAATCTTTCCTTCATAATGTCAGTGAAGACAAGGAAACTACAGATGTTAGAGAAAGTTCATACAGAAGGCTATAGCCCTACATTTATTGCATCAGTCTGAGGATCCCACTACTATGATACTGTTATCGAAGACTGCAGCAGGAGTTGCGATAGGTATAATGCAAACCTTCAGGTGAAGTGTTTGAAGTTTGATAATGGTGGAGAGTATAGTAGCTGACCGATTAAGTTTTGTGTCGAAAACAGGATTATGATGCTAAAAATGGTCCCAGAAACACCTCTACATTTTGGTGTTGCTGAAAGATTGAGTCGAACATTCAGAGCAAAGAGTACGGGGCTTGGTGCAGAGGCTCCGAAGATGTTATGGGGAGATTCAGTTAGTATGGCCTACTTAATCTACCGCATACCCTACGTTCCAATAGGGTTGCGTATTCCAGAGGAGGAATGGCGAGGGAAGGATACTAGTCTCGCTCACTCGAAGGTATTTGGTTGTGACTCATTTGTTAAAGTGAAAGATGTTTGCGGAGAAGCCATGAAATGTACATTCATAGGCAGAGGCTCAGATGAAATGCGATACAGCTTTTGGGATACGAAGAGTCACCAGGTTATCCGAAGCAGATATATTACATTTGTGGACTCGATTTATAGAGCCAAGTCTGCGACAGATTCAAGTAGCTCAACGAAGCCAATACAGAAGAGTCAAGTGGTGTTAGTAGACATTCTAAAGAACCTTGCAGAGAATAATATCATAGTTGCAGAGCATGGGTTGAGTTCAAAAATCACTTAGAGCCCACGTGGGAGCTCAGATACGAGTGAGGGGTCCAAAAATAGTGGGAGCTTCGAGGATAGTGGAAGATCGGATGAAGAATACTCTAAAGACGGAGAGTCCTCCAAGGAGGGAGGCTCCGAGACTCCAAAACTATGAAGATCCACCATAGAGTCCAGGGCTCCGGTAAGGTACTCTCCATCAACAAACTATTTGCTACTGACAAAGAATGGTGAACCAGAGTCTTATTCATAAGCCTTAAGTAGCAAAGAATCTATATAGTAAAAGAAGGCTATTATTGAAGTGATGGTTTCACTTGAAAAGAACCAGACATGTTCCTTAGTCAAATTACCAGCAGGAAAGAAGGCATCACAAAGATTGTGGATGTTTAAGGTTAAAGAAGAGCAGGATGGCAGCAAAAGGTACAAGGCTCGATTGATGGTTAAGGGTTTTCAACAAAAATGGGGGGTAGACTACAATGAGATCTTCTCTCCAGTTGTGAGATGACTACAATCAGGTTAGTCTTAAGTATTGTAGCTGCATGAGCCTTCTTATATGGGAGACTTGAATGATACATATACATAGCACAAAAGAAAGGGTTTTCAGCTAGTTGGGTAGAAAGAAAACCTAGAGTGCAGATTGAAGGAAATTCTGTATGGACTGATTCAAGCACTAAGGCTACGGTATTTGAAATTTGACAGTTTTATGCAAAAGGATAAGGTGCGAGTAATATGCCATGAACCAATGTTGCTACTCAAAGAAGATGGGTCATCATGCATTAGACAACTGTTAAATGTTGATGACATGTTGGTCGCGGGCTCTAACATGGTAGAATTTAACAAGCCTAGGTGGTGGTTGCCATTAGGGATGGCAATGGGTCGGGTTCATGGCGGGTTTTAATTTACCCGTACCCGCACCCGCACCCGCACCCATTTAAAATATCCACATTCGTACCCGCCCCATTACCCGTTGGGTACCCGGTTAATATTATCCTTCGGTTTTTCGGGTTTCCCCGCGGGTATTGGGTATCCCTAATTGAATATTCTACGAACAAATTGGCGGGTATCAAGATTAAGACATAGTAAAACCCACCGACAAATTAAAGTAAAACACTTTAATATATTCATATTTCTTTTAAAGTAAACGAAAACAAATATTTAACGCTTTCAAATAATTCATCTATAATATCCAAATGTGTTAGATAATAAAGATACTTATATAAAAAATACAATAGAAGAAATTATATATAACATATATATACTCTAGTTAATTATAATAGCAATAAAGCGGGTACGAATTCGGGTAAGTGGATATGGGTGCGGGTACGGGTAATCGGGGCGGGTATTACTAGAACCCGTCACCGAACCCGTGCCCGGCTAATTTTTTTTATCAATACCCGAACCCACATCCAAACCCGTACACCCGCCCCCGAACCAGACCCAACCGGTTCGGGTTTCGGTTTTCCTCATCGGTTTCTGGTGCTTTTGCCATCCCTAGTTGCCATTAGTGTTCGAGATGAAGGATAGATGCTCTAAGAAGCAGGTGCTTGGTTATGTGCTTACAGTTGGTATAACAACATCCGAGTGGGAGTCTGGACTACAAAAGAGCATCACTATGTTAACTATAGAAGTCTAGTTTATGGCAGTTGCATACGCAAGCAGAGAGTTGATATGGTTAAAGAATTCTCTTAAGAAGTTAGACTGAGCTCAAGCAGAAAGTGTTTAATACTGTGACAGAGATACTAAGAGTTTAATTCATTTTATGAAGAATCTAAAGGTTTGCAGTTGAGCAAAGCTTGTTTGGATATTTGATAAGTGAAGGGTCCTTATCTTTGTTGAATATTCTTGGAACGAAGAGCCTTGCAGTGATGTTCACCAGGTTGGTGATGAAATAGAAGTTAAAGTTTTGCATAGCTTCAACTGGCCTTCGTGTGAATTGATAACGGAGGATGGTGTCTTACCAGAGAGAGGTTATTCCTAATTTAATGATGTTAGTTTAGGATACCTTGTATTAAAAGTCTCCTAGCCTTGTGTTTGGTTAGTGCAGCGTGTTCCTTATGTTCGGCGGTACATGAAGGTTAGAGCAGTATCATTGTTTAAGGGAAGGTTATTCCCAGTTTAATGATGTTAGTTCAGGATACGTTGTATCGAAAGTCTCCTAGCCCTGCGTTTGGTTAGTGCAGCGTGTTCTGTATGTTTGGCGGTACATAAAGGTTAAAGCAGTAGCATTGTTGAAGGGAAGGTGGTTCGAAGTTTACAGAGATTACTTGAGACGGAGAGCAGTGAAGTGATCAGCCTCCAAGTAGGAGATTGTTGAGTTGTTAAGACTGATATAGGCCCCGATGTGTGTGGCGTAGGTGGTACAACCCCAAGTTAATCCAAATTCAACAATAGCTCAGGTAGAGCAGATCACACCGTTCCGATAGAGTGAGATAGGTGGTCCAACGACTCTAGAACATGTTGCGTCATGTATCGTTGGAAGAGAGGCCTATTGTAGTACTGGGTTTGAGGGAAGGATTGTTGGGTGTGTGGAAAACTAGAAGGGTGGTTTGAATAGTTTACCTCTTTTTAAATTAATGTATAGTTTGTTTATAAAAACTTAGATTCGACTTTATGTGATCTCAATATGTGCACAATATGAACAATACAAATAAGTAAATAAATTACATGAAAGACAAGAGATAAGAGTTAGAAAGATCAAACCACAACACAAGGATTTATAGTGGTTTGGTAACGAAGCACCTCTTCGCCCTACTCCATTCCCTAAGCACCAAAATCGAGAGTTCTCTTCACTATGTCAACAAACTCCCTTTAGGCGGAGAAAACCATACACAACTAAGCTTACACCGATTTTCGGCACTAAGCCAAATGTCGAGTTCTAATCCTAGCTAGAACCAATCTAACACAATTTTTGTATTTTGAGGACTAAAATACTAACCGCACTACTTCACAACAATTTACTACTTTGCTTCACTACACAACTTCTCTTCACTTCACCACTTCACTTCACTTCACAAATTCACTACACTTCACAACTTCACTACGTGTAACAATCCGTATTTAGGTCATTATACGATGTCATTTAATTTACTATTTATTTTTAGTCTCGTACGCATTTGCTTTTAATTTTAATCGTTAATTTAAATCGCGTAAGCTAAAAATGATCATTCAACGTAAACGGGCATCAAACAATTAAATGTTTACGTCAAGAAAGTGTTAGATAATTATTTAGAGGATAATTATTAGCTTTGTACATTTTATTTTTATTGGTTACGTAAAGTGTTTACGTTTCGCGATAAAATACGTTTAGGCATTCCCGGAACCACAAAAACTTATCTACGCTTCAACAAATACTTATTTTTATACCCAATACACAAAGTTTTAATAAAACTTCACCCATGTTAACATTGTTGGTAAAATTGTAAATAAAATAAAACAACTAGAACATACTATTTACAAGTATTACATCTACACTTAATCCTTATACATTTAAACTTCAAATATAGCTAGATATTTATACAAAATATATCAAAATTGTAACACCCTCAGATATACAAC
Source organism: Tanacetum coccineum (assembly GCA_026074375.1). NCBI lineage: Eukaryota > Viridiplantae > Streptophyta > Magnoliopsida > Asterales > Asteraceae > Tanacetum > Tanacetum coccineum. Next base: position 69,736 of record BQNB010009078.1, read on the forward strand.
GCGGCAGAATACAACATTGGGGTGCTACTTCATAATATAAGCTCACGAGTCACGGTAAACGACACTCAATTATTATTAAAAAGATCTAAATTACCAACTAGAACTTGTACAAATGCAACTCATTAAACCTTAGGTGTACATGACTAGTTTTTGACCAAGACTTTCCCTTTAATCCCTCCTCATGTATTAGACTTTCCATAAGAAGTCTTGACTAGCTCATGTTGTGTATAATGAGACTTAGACTTATAGAAAACTCACACACTTCATTTGCATAAGTAAAAGTTCACAAACACTCTCTTGTCTCTCCCTCTAAGCCTACGGCTTGAAACAAACACCCTTACCAAATCCATACAATTTTAGTTACCACATATACAAGTGTTCTAGTATCATATCTAAGGTATTACAAGAAGGTTTGAAGGCTTGGTTTAGCATTTACAAGGGTTAATCAAGGAAGGTTTATGATTAGGGTTTCATTAGATTTAGGGTTTTCTAAGTATTGGACGCTTGGGTTTAATATCTAAACTAGGGTTTAGATCTTGTTGTTCATCACCATACTTCATACTAAGGTTATCTAGAACTCTCAATCTCTTTACATTTGTGATTTTGTGTATATAAAATATTTATATAGTAAATCACCATCTAAGAAATTTATTAACATGTAAAATGGATTTTTACTTGTGATCATGGTATGATATACGTTTTCATATGTTATATGGATGTTAAATATATGTTGTAATGGAAGTATAAGTAGTATTTAAGTGTTGGTTTATCTATAAAAAGTATATGTAAACTAGTTACCTAAAAGTTTACTTAATATGTTTATAAGTAAAAGTGATAAGAGGGCTTGTTATCATGGACATTTCTTAGACAAATGATGGACTAAGGACCTAACATATATGAGACATGTAATATAATGTGTGGTAGAGGACTTGTAACAAGGTTACTAAACTAAAAACTTAAAAAAATAAGTTTTAAACACACTTTAACAAAAAGATCAAAACCTACTGATTTTAATTCGAATATAAGGCATTTATTTTATCTTTTTATAGAATATTACACGTCATGACGATCGTAGGCATGTAGAGAACTCGAAAATCCGAGCTATAACGAAGAAGATACGCCATTTGCAAGTTTTACGATAATAAAAGTTTTTATAAAAACAATTTTATAAAAACTTATTATTTTCCAATTCTGATAAAATTCTGTAATTATTTGTCAGAAAAATTACATATTTTTAGGATTCCAAAACATTAAAAATCATAATTTTTTGATCAATAACGAAGGAGTTATGGATTTTTTTCATGATTACGATAATTAAAGTTTATAAAAATAATTTTATAAACTATGAACAGTAAAAATCATTATTCATCTCAGATACATTTTGGAAAATACATTAGTTAGATAAAACTTTTAATTATGAAGAGGTGCTCGAATGAATCACTAAAATCGGAGTTAAAACGAATAAGATATGACTTTTACGAGGTTTACGCTAATTAAATTTATAAAAATAAATTTATAAAAGTGCATTAATAGTAAAAGTACTGTTCACCAGCGGGTTGAAAATGTGAAAATATAATATTTTGATACATCGTCTTAATACGAAAGCGTGGACGTAAAGAACGTAAGAAACGGACTTAAACGATAAAGTTACGCCATTTTTACTAAAGTATTATTTATAAACATTTTAACTTTATAAATATGATTTCACAAATACAATTAGATGGTGATGTAGCTATATAGAATTATATATGGTCTTAGTTATTTATAGTACTTAGTACTCATACGACCTATAATTAATTAGGTTGCATTCGGGCGTATTCGTGATGCATTTTCAGTTTGTGATTTACATTGTTGATTTACTCACTCAAGGTGAGTTCATAGCCCCACGTTTTACAATTATAATGATTTACACGTTTTGGGGTGAGAAACATATGCATATTTTATAATTAGACGTAAGTGGACATTTTACATTACGATTACGTGTTTGCCTAAGTAGCGATAGCCCTCTGAGCCTATTATCATGAACTGTCAATTACTTGTTGTGAGCGCGAATATTATAAATAGATCCATTTGGGATTGACATCCCCGTTCGGGCGAGTCATGCTCACTGTGCCGGTTTGCCGGACAACAAGCGTATACCATGTCGGAATTGGGATGTTTCGGGTTAGAACATCATCACGGGCAATGTTGACAATTTATATTGGAATTTATACATGTCGAGCTTCAGTGTCATGAGCTTAGGGAAAAGTAATTACATTCATTGATGTTTGCATCTGTTGCATTATCATGGGGAAATCTTGCGGTCCTACATTATACATTTTACAAACCTATGAATTCACCAACATTATTGTTGACGTTTTAAAGCATGTTTTCTCAGGGGATCAATGAGGTACAAGACAAGGGATACATTGATGGTCGTTATTTTGGAAGTCATATGCAATAAAGATTTGGTTGCATTACATTTTGGGGAAACATTTGTTATGGACTAGAATCTTTGTATTTTGAACAACGAACAAGTGAAGCCTCGGGCTTTTGTAACAAACAATTTGTTAAATCCAATGTATCGTTTTTAAAAGACTTTTAATTGGTTGTTCTTATATATACCTTATGCTATTGATCTATGAAGTAACACTCTTAACCCATATTACGCTGCGACCCAATTTGGGGGTGTTACATATTGGTATGAAGAGCCAAGGTTATAGAGAACCAGGTCAATTTTTTTAAATGGACTATAACCGTTTTCAAACATTGCATTCATACAAAAGGGATTTCACGGGACATACACTAGTTGTTGCATTAGTTGGTTAGACTAGATGCATTCATAATTGTTATACATGTTATAAAATACTATGTATATTACAATAAGAGTCTTATATTAATACTTATATAAGCTACTTTTGATTTTCAGATTTTGTCATGACGGATTCAGAGGATTCCACGGTTACTTACACGGAGGTATCTAGTCCGTTCGAGGGTATGTCAGACATTGGATCTCCGGGAGTTGATGGACTGCCCATGATGCTAGAGGACCCTTATGTGGAGGCCTCTCTTCAGGCCCCACCATCTCCTGATTATGTGCCCGGTCCTGAGCACCCACCTTCACTTGTCTATGTACCATATGTACCGGAGTCGGTATACCCATAGTTTATGCCACCGGAGGATGATATGCTTCTAGCTGAGGAGCAGCCACTGCCTGCTGCTGTCTCACCCACTGCTGATTCACTAGGTTATATTAGTTAGTCTGATCCCGTAGAGGATCTAAAGGAGGAGGATGAGGATCCCAAGGAGGATCCAGCTGATTACCCCACAGACAAAGATAATGATAAGGAGGAGGAGCCCTCCGGAGATGATGCTGATGACAAGGAGGAGGAGGAGGAGGACAAGGACGAGGAGGAGGAGGAGGATCACCTAGCTCTGGCCGACTCCATCCCACCACCCGTATGTTGTACCACTACTAGGATGTCTATTCGGGATCAGACACCTATTCCATTCCCGTCTGCGATAGAGGTTGACAGATTTCTTGCCACATCTACTCCACCACTATCACCACTTACATTATACTCATCACCACTACCACATATACCATATTCACCTCTACCAGTATCATCACCATTACATGTATCATCTCCACCACTACCTGCTAGTCCTACTTATCCTTTGGGATATGGAGCTGCTATGATCCGGTTGAGAGCCGAGTCACCATCTACTTCCCATCCACTACCACTACCATCACCTATTGTACTTCCACATACCAGGGCATCTGTGACCATGATGAGAGTTGCTGCACCATCCACCAACATCTTAGCATCTCAATCAGAGACACCACCATCAGGGACACCACCACTTTTACCTATACCATTACCTACTCCATCACCATCTTTACTTCTTTCCTCTACTGTCTGTAAAGCAGGTGTTTCCAAGGTTACGTTACCGCCTCGGAAGAGGTTGTATATTGCTCTAGGTCCGAGATTTAAGGTCGGTGAGAGTTCATCTGTTCCTAATTCTAGACCTACTAGAGGCTTTAGAGCAGGCTATTCGATTTATTGTCACTTTAGATGATGAGATTAGGCGAGACCCTGAGAGAGAGGTAGGTTATGGGATTACAGATACTTGGGATGAGATGGTTGATGACATGCATGGAATACCAGCAGCGAGTGATGTGGTAAGACTAAGTCAACGGATGACAGATTTTGTCACGACTGTTAGGCAGGATACTAACGAGATTTATGGTAGACTTGATGATGTACATGATGATAGGTCATTGATGAGCGGTCAGCTTAACATGCTGCGTAGAGATAGACGCGCCCATGCTCGCACTACGAGACTTATGAAGAGTAAGGCCAGACTTTCTCGTGAGGCTTAGGTACAGTCAATGGATGCTAGTGCTACCGTGCATTATAAGGTGAGAGCACTGCGGACTACTGCATTAACACAGCAGACCAAGATTGTGGATTTGCAGGCAGCAGACCATAGGAGACCGGTAGTAGTTCGTAGATTTGGTCATGTTATAGCTATGTTGTATAGCCTACTAAGTATTACGAGTAACTCCCGACTAGTAAGGCTCTAGGATTTATTTTCATTTTGTAACCTAAGGGTAGTGATCATTTTGTAACCGAATCAGGTCATGTATGTTTCTAGATTATATAAGGAAGGGATATATTATGTCATGTCTGTAATAGAATTTATTATGAATGAATGTCGATTTAGCTACACCATTGTTAATTTCAATTTAGTTGTACATTTCACTGTGTGATGTGATCTCACTTTAATTATTATATATATGTCATGTCATGGTTATGATTTGTATGAAATCTAACGGGTATTATATTTTCTTGTAATTTAAAGAAAATGGCACCAAAAAGAACCACCAGATCAACACCAGCCACAACAACCACCCCCACTACTTTTGTGACTGATGAGCAACTTAAGAGACTGATCGACTAAGGCGTTGCTGATGCATTGGTAGCACGTGACGCTGACAGATGCCAAAATGGCGAAGACAGTCATGATTTAGGCACGGGTGGAAGGAGACAAGCTCCTCTTGATCATGAGTGCACTTACCCAGACTTCATGAAATGTAAACCCCTATATTTTGAGGGTACTAAAGGAGTTGTCGAGTTGACTCAGTAGTTTGAAAGAATGGAAACTATGTTCCGTATAAGCAATTGCTCTACGGAAAACCAAATCAAGTTTTCCACCTGTACTTTTCTTGGAAGTGCTCTAACGTGGTGAAACTCCCACGTTAAGACTGTTGGTCACGATGTTGCTTATGCAATGACTTGGAAAAACTTGAAAAAGAAGATGACCGACAAGTACAACCCAAGGGGGGAGGTTAAGAAACTTGAGGGCGAGATGTAGAATTTAAAGGTTAAAGGAACAGATGTGGTAGGCCATAACTAACAATTTCAAGAACTGGCATTGATGTGTGCTAGGATGTTTCCTGAAGAGTCGGACAAGATTGAAAAATATGTCGGTGGTTTACCCGACATGATTCACGGAAGTGTAATGGCAACTAAGCCAAAAACCATGCAGGATGCAATTGAATTTGCAACTGAGCTGATGGACAAGAATATCCACACTTTTGCTGAATGACAGAGTGAAAACAAAAGAAAGCAAGATGATAACCAACAACAACAACAGAACAAGAGGCAGAACACTGGCAGGGCTTATGCTGCAGGGTCTAGTGAGAAGAAACCTTACGGAGGATCTAAACCTCTATGCTCAAAATGCAACTATCATCATGACGGTCAGTGTGCTCCAAAATGCCACAAGTGCAACAGAGTTGGCCATCTGGCCTGTGACTGTAGGAATACTACAAATTCTAATACTGCTAACAACCAAAGGGGCACTAGGGCAAGTCAGAAACCTACATGCTTTGAGTGTGGAGCCCAGGGACATTTCAAGAGGGAGTGTCCAAAGCTGAAGAACAACAACCGTGGTAACCAAGGTGGAAATGGCAATGCTCCAGCGAAAGTGTATGCGGTAGGCCATGCAGGGACAAACCCAGACTCAAACGTCGTTACGGGTACGTTCCTTCTAAACAACCGCTATGCTTCTGTCTTATTTGATACTGGTGCCGATAGAAGCTTTGTGTCTACTACATTTAGCTCCCAAATTGATATCACACCATCTACCTTAGATCATTATTATGATGTTGAACTAGCTGACGGGAGAATAATTGGGTTTAACGCTATCATTCGGGGTTGTACATTGAATTTCTTAAATCAACCATTCAACATAGACTTAATGCCCGTAGAACTTGGTAGTCTCGACGTCATAATTGGTATGGATTGGTTGGCAAGGTACCAAGCTGTCATCGTTTGTGCTGAGAAAATCATTTGTATTCCCTGGGGAAATGAAACATTGATTGTTTGTGGTGACGGAAGCGACCG
>BQNB010009079.1:0-34223 GCA_026074375.1 Tanacetum coccineum
TTGAAAAGTAAAAATTTATAAATCCAAATTTTTATAAACTTTAGTTATATATAACAGAAAAAAGAGTTTTTCATTTTCAATAAACAAAAAGAAATTATACAATACTTATTAAGTTATTATCTTATTACTTAACATAAAATGAAAAGTAAAATGAGAAATAATGCATCATTAATCTTTTAGATGCACTATAATATATCAATTAGCTAAAAATTAGATGTGTCCGCGTATATGCCAGACAGGCTAATAGTCCGAATGGGCCGCACAAAGTCCAAGCGAACCACACAAAGCCCAAGCGAACCACTCAAGCCCAATCGAATCATTCCAGACCAAGCAAGTCATTCAAGTCCGAAAGGGCCACAAAGTCCGAACGGGCACAGGACGTCAGCCTAGTAAACAACAAAGCGCTGACTTCATTTCAGAGACCTGCAGGGCAACGTCATCAAAGAGATAACGTCACCATAAACACAGAAAGATAGTGACTACACGATAGACTATGGCGTCAACTAAAGAGATGTCACCATCTAAGACACAGGCGATATAGACATAACGAAAGGGTCGCCATCTACATACCAGAAACCGTACATCTCTACAGTGTTTCGACTAGTATAAATACCCCCGTATTTACTATTCAAAGACAGCATTTACTGCACACTCATACACACTTATTACTATAGCCTCCTCGGCTCCCATATACAGCCCCTTCGGCTGATATTCACATACTTACTCTCACGCCCGAGCTTGGTCCTGAGTCAACACCCGGGGCGAGTTAACGGGTGTTCTTTCTTATTTTCAGATAATTAGAGGGGATACTTCACCAAGAGACGAGGGAACGCACCCTAGACTCAAGGTACGGTATTTTACCTTAACAAATACATTAGATAAAAACCATAGCAAGTAGCATTAAGATTGGTAGCATAAAGATTACTTAGATAGGATACTACTCAGTAGCTAATAGTTTTTTTGGGAGGGATCCTATGTGAGACGACGGAATTTGGTTGTTTAAAGAAAGAAAAAGAAAGGTGTTTGTGTTTTTAAGAGAGATAAAATAGAGAGATGAAAATTGTGTAATGAATTTTGTTAGTGTGTTAGGTTTTTATACTCGTATTTGAGTTTGTGTTTACACAATAAAAAATATTTAATGGACCGTTACAAATGGACCACATGAATGCAGCAATTACAATTTGACTGAATTGATGACAATATCAATGTTAGCAGTTACAAGTTGACTGTTTTAAAAAACGTATATGGGCCATTACAAGTTTACCATTTAATTGGTTGTTACATGTTTTAGGGTGTTACAAGTTTTGGCTATTAAATGATTTTAAAGGCTTTTAAATGTGTATGATGAATATTTTTAATGGTTTTACATCTTTTCTAATAAAGTAATATTTTTTACTTAATTTTTTAAGACTTCTAAATATAAATGGGCTAAATACTTTATAAAAAAAGAGAAATGTGTTTGTGTTTTTAAAAGAGATAAAATAGAGTGATGAAAATTGTGTAATGAATTATGTTAATGTGTTAGGTTTTTATACTCGGTTTACACTTAAATGTTGTTTAATGGACCGTTACAAATGGACCACATGAATGCAGTAGTTACAATTTGACTGAATTGATGACAATATCAATGTTAACAGTTACAAGTTGACTGAATTAAAAAACGTATACGGGCCGTTACAGCTTTTCCATTTAATTGGTTGTTACATGTTTTGGGGTGTTACAAGTTTTGGCTATTAAATGATTTTAAAGGCTTTTAAATGTGTATGATGTACATTTTCTAATGGTTTTACATCTTTCCTAATAAAGTAATATTTTTTACTTAATTTTTTAAGACTTCTAAAAATAGATAGGCTAAATGCTTTATAAAGTAGTATAGATTGTACCTATTACGTGTGACATGTTTTTATAGTGGCGTTTTGTTAAGGATATGGTAAGATTTTGCATTATTAAGGCATGATTATAGCAATATTGGAGAGCTGTTACTTTTTTTTCATCTGTTACAAGTCTTAAGGTTGGAGAGATGTTACTTTGGTCTTATAGATCAAAAAGTGAAGAAAAACTCACCAAAGAACATCGAGCCATGGAAAAAAAGAGAAAGATATATAGTCATGTGCATCATGTTGATAAGGTAGCAGCGGTTGGCAGCAGATGGTGATCAAGCTAAAGTATGGGAGAGCAGGTGGCAGCCGGTCATAAATCCGGCGGAGAGTATCGCAAGACGCGCAAACAATCGGCTGTTGGCGTCCGGTCGTTATGGTGAACGTCCGGCGTGGTAGTGACGTATTCGGGTAGGGCCGGCATGATGAGTGGGGAGGTGGTGTATGATATTTTTATGAGAATGAAGAAATAATGAGTATTATTTTTGTGTTCTTTTTTGTGTGGTGTGTGAAATAGATTTTAGTTATATTTATAGCGATAAAATGTAACAGTATTTTTAATGGTTTTTAAAGAAGGTGTTATATTGTTTGGCAGAATTTTATTGGTTGCATAAAAAGATTATACATTATGTTTTGTAACTTGGAATGTAACAGCATTTTTAATGGCTTTTAAAGAGGGTGTTATATTGTTTGGCAGAATTTTATTGGTTGCATAAAAAGATTGTACAACGTGCATAAGGATTTGCACTACTTAAGACTTCTTTTTATAGTAATCTTTTTTACTTAAAATTTTAAGTACTTCTAATTTTAAAAATTGGCTAAATGCTTTATAAAGTAGTAGAGATAGTCAACTCAACACAAAATTCATAATCTTTTTTTAGCATTCAGAATAAATGTTTATTTATAGAAGTTAACGTGAAAGCTTAGGGCATCCACTATGATGAACTTTTTAAAAGGTTTATACAATTTATGCATCATTAAATTATAAACTTTTACATGTTATAGACCTGTTTCTACCATGGATAAACCTATTCATAAAGCTTTTCATATCATAAAATACAATAAATATTTACAAAAAGAAAAATAAAAAAGAAATAAAAACTAGTTTTAATCTTCAAAATCTAACCTTTTCATTCTACTAGGATTGAGATGCTTACCTCACTATGGTTTACAAATTTTATATAACCTCTCCAAAAGTGTTTTAGACCAATTCATAAACCACTATCAGTGGATCGCGCTAGAAACCATCGATGAATTTTTTTTATTTGTATTAAGAGTACTTGCTAAAAAGATTATGCTAAAGTTGACAGTTTAATGACTTAATCTACAACTTGAACTAAATAATACAGTTAGGTGCAAAAGCAAAATGATTAACTCATTAAAATGAAAAATAAGTTTTATTACCAAAATTAGGGCCCGTTTGATTAGGCCCGCTTTATCAAGGAAAAGAAAAAGAGAACACCGCTCCGCTACATCGACATAGTGCTCCCTCCATGATAAGAGTTCTGGTTACGGGTTAATCGGAGGTGATCGTTTAATCGGTTAGGTTTAACTGAAAACCGAATCTAACGAATTCAAATTGTACTTAACAGAATTGAAAGATGAACTTGAATTCGGTTCGTTTTTCGAGTTGACCAGAATTACATAATTTATATAATTTTAAATTTTCAGCGAAAACAAGTTAGTTTAAGCTTAAATTTGTTTTTTATAAAGGAAAATTTCAAATAGTGTTTTTATATATTATCAATATAAATACTAGTATTTAAACACGTGCACAGGCACAGACATAGACATTATATTTTATATATATATATATAATTTTTATTTTTTCTAGTTTTATAAGTTATGTATGGAGTATTATCAAAATCATATGAAGAGAATATATTTATTAAATCTTTTATATATTACGTAGTAGGATAATTAGTAATTTTTTTCCTTTTGATTTACCTGTTTTCGGACTCAATATTGTGAACCAACTAATCCCAGCGAAGCTACCATTTTAGGTAGCCCGGAGTCGGCTCAAGTGAACCTTCGAGGCCACAAGGGGATTGATTTTCTCCTCGTTATATTCGAAAATAAAATAACTTTTCAGAAATTCAGTTGTTATAATTTTTTAAGTATGCAATAAAACCAAAAGAAAAAAAAATTTAATTTTTTTTTAAACCCATCAATAATAGCTAGAAACCCCTTTTCCTCCTACTTTATTACTATATTTATGTGCTTTGTTGTTTTTTCTATTGGTTTGTTACAACATGATTTTATGCCGACAAAGAAAAATCCACTAAAAAGTCTTCGGGTAGATTTGAAATGTGATTAAATAATGTTAAATCTTTGTTGGAAGTAAAAATTGTTTGCGTTTGTTGTATTTTAAGATATAATGTCTATAAGTATAATGTTTAAGGGGTTATTTGTTTCCTTTTTAAAGTTATAATAAAATTTGTAAAATTACACTTAACTCCATATAATTTATTGAAAATTAAACCACTAGAGTTTTATTAATTACTTCCTCTTTTTACAAGTTTTTTGTTTCTTAACAAATTTGACATATATATTTTTTATATGTTTATTTTTTTCCTCTATCAGAATTTTCCACCAAAATTTTATATTTGACCAAACTTGATTCAATTTAACTTTTATAATTGACAAAAATTAGAAAAAATATTGGGGGGGGGGGGGGGGGGGGGGGAAGCTGAACTACAATCAGATCGTACGATTTTGCCTACGTGGCAAAATCAAGCGTTCTGATTGGTCCAATTTTTTAATTCATAAAATTCAATTTAACAAAAAACTTCAAAATTATGTAATTCTTTTATTATATAAAAAATGCATATACACATGTTTATATGAGTTCGGTTTTGATTAATATTGCCAGAACATATCCAAACTGAAAATCGCATATTTAACTCAGTTTTAGCTCGATTTTAACAAATGCGGTTCAATTTGGTTTCAAGTTTCGGTTCCAGTCGTATTTACCCGAATTCTGGACACCCCTCCATCTCCCAAACACACTTATATGTCCATTGAAAATAAGCCCAAACTTCTATAGGGAGTCCATTTAATAATTTTGCTCAATTCTATCTACTAACAAGCCAAAGTACTCGCGCGTTGCTGCGGGGCGAGTTATTTTTTATTGGTGTCATCAGGCATAAGAACCCGTACGGGCGGCTGGAACTAATTTTTTGCCGAATAATATTTTTTCCCCTGGTTTTTTTTACTTAGGCCGTGAGGCCGGTTTTTTTTTTCCCCGGCCGTATATTAAGTTAATTAGTAGTTTAATGTGTTTTGAATTTAAAAAAAAAATGTATATGTATATATATTTAAAGTCAACATTTTTTATACATTCGTGCGTATGCTAGAAGCATTTCGAAGATGTTTCCACTTGTGTCCCGTGAATTTTTCTTTTCCAGGGGTATTTTAGGCCAACAGGGTTTTTTTTATAAAGAGTGAAAAGTTTTTTTTTTGACCCAGACCATAGAAAGTCGTAAATAATTAAAAAGTGAGAGCACGTTCCGTAATTTTTTTTTTTCTATTTTAGGCAAAAGGGGGGGGGTTCATAAAGTAAAATTTCTTTTTTTTTCCGTGCCGATAACAGTATTGTCCAGATGAACATTGCTTCTATAAAGTGTTGTGCACATCTCAAATGAGTATATGTATAATTATAATATAACTCTTCTTCTTTATCTTGAACCTGAAGATAATAGAACGGAAATTATGTGAGGTTTTTTTTGTCGATGATTTCTAGATAGTGTGGAATAAACTGAGGATATACCTTATTTTTTTATAGGTAAGTGATTTCTAGAGAGTTGTGGAAAACAAGCCAATTGGATCTGGGTTGGGATATAGTCGGTGGATCAGGCCATGAGCAGTGCTTATGATGAACAGTGGAAATGCACATCTCAAATGTTATATATATAACAAGCAAAAGTATCTGCGCGTTGCAGCGGAAGGTTATTTGATCGTGGTGCGGGGCGTTTTTTTTAAATGGTGTCGACAATTATTTTTTGTAGGTTTTTTGTTGTTTTAATTTATATTTTATGGTTTTTTTTCAGCAAAAATAGACCGCTGGCGTTGTGTGTTGGCCCTCATGTGTAATAGTTTTTTTTTTATTGGGCTATGTCGTTGGGTCCATGTCGCTGATATTTTTGATCTGTTAAATCATTACTTTTGTAAAAAAAAAATCTATTTTGTGCCGAGCAATTTTTTTTTATATTGTGTTTTATTCTGTCAGTCCATGTTTAATAGTTTTGTTTTTTTTATAATGGGCTTATGTGATGAGCTCATGTCGCGGGTATTTTTTTAACTGAAAAAATCAATACTTTTGTAATATTTTTTTCTATTTTGTGCCGGAGCAATTTTTTTATATTGTCCAACTTAAAAAAACTTATATGTTGAGCCTCATGTCGTTAGTATTTTTTTTTCTGATTAAATCATGTATTTTGTAAATGTTTCCTATTTTGTGTCCGGCATTTTTTTTTATCTTGAGTTTATTTTTTTCGGTCTATGTTAAATAGTTGTTTTTTTATAATGGGCTTATATGTTGGGCCTCATGTACGCGGGTATTTTTTTAACTAAATAAATCAGTTCGTAATTTTTATTGCCATTTTTGTGCGAACAATTTTTTTTTAAACTATTAAAAAAAACAAATGGGTCGGCCCAAATTGGGAGCCCAAGATTACCCGCGCGTTGCTGTGAGTCGTTATTTTTTTTCGCGTTGTTGCGAGGCATTATTAATTTTTTATTTTGTGCGGGTTAATTTTTTCGGCCTCATGTTTAATAGTTTGTTTTTTTCTTATATGGGCTTATGTGTGGGGCTCATGTTTAAAGGTTGCTTTTTTTGGCTATACGGGTTTTTTTAATATAATTTTATGGGAACGTGGGCTTTAAATGAGAATCGCGCGTTACTGCAGGGCGTTTTTTTATTGTATTTTGTGCGGGTTTATTTTTTCGGTCTCATGTTTAATAGTGCGGTTTTTGTGTTAAAATTTTATTTTTATTTATTTTTATTTTTTATTTGTGCGGGTTTATTTTTTCGGTCTCATGTTTGATAGTTTGTTTTTTTATATGGCCTGTGTTGGGCCTCATGTCACGAGTATTTTTTTATCTGAATTGCGGGTTTATTTTTGTGTTAAAATTTTATTTTTATTTTTTTCTATTTTTTATTTGTGCGGGTTTATTTTTGCGGTCTTATGTTTAATAGTTTGTTTTTTTTATATGGGCTTATGTGTTGAGCCTCATGTCGCGGGTATTTTTTTATCTGAATAAGTCAATACTTTTGTAATTTTTTTTTCTATTTTGTGCTGAGCGGTTTTTATGCATTGCTTAAAAAAAAGAGGCTAAATGGGCCGGCCAAGTTGAGAGCCCAACAAAAACAGTACCCATCACACTGTCAAAATGACAGTGTATCAGGTGGGTAATGATAGTAATATAATTTATGAATCAAAATTAAAAAAAAACCTGCCGCTGACTACTGTTATTTCCGTCCATCACGCTAAAAATACCAACAAAGGGCCCATTTGGTTTTTTTTTTGTGCATTTGTGTTCAAACTAAAAAGCACAAGCATCGTCGAAACTGAGAAACCATGGCTTGAGTTTTCGTCGAAAACGATAACACGAAAAAACGCCACAAATCAACAATACGATGGAATGGACAATCTTTTTCCGTATCTTTGCTCCTACATCCCCAACCCAATAAAAGAATAGGTTCGGAAAAAACAAGGCGACGTGAAAATGCGCTACACCGTACCATGTCTCCGTTTACCCGTATATATAAAAATATATATATAGAATATAAATATATAGTATTATAAATTAATGTATATATATATATAAATATACATAGGATAGATCATAATAAAACCCATCTCGTTGGAAAACCTAGAAAACTCATACCACACCCGTTGAGGGGGGAGCGCGCACCTCACCCTCCTTTTTTACAACAAACTACAGGATCGATTTTAACTTCCTTCATCCTTAGGATTTTTTTTAAATTCAACATTTATATTTAATGGCCTAAATAATTTTCATTTCTTTCTTATTTCTCTCATTTCACGATCTGATACTTTTCTCTTAGTTCTTTCATATACACCATTTAATCGCATTTCTTTATCAAATCACAGATTCACAGATTCATGAAATCAGATACAATAAATTATATCATCTCGAAATTATATCGTGTAACTGATTTCGAAATCAGATTCATTTTTTCTTGCAATCAGATTGATGATATAAGATTCACATAATTTCTCAAATTGAATATCAAATTAAGGTATGTAACTGATTTCAATTATAGTTATGTTATTTTTGCTACTTTAAATCATTTACAAAGCTTCTATATGTGATTGTTGTTTTTTAATTGTACGAATTTTTCTTCATATTAAGTCAATCAACATCTTTGTGTTTGGATGTATCAATTTTAAGAGTTTATTGGCATGAATCATTGTATATAATAGTTATTTTGGAACAAAATTGAGGAATAAATACCTAAAAAACATGTTTACAAAAAATTGCACACCAACTGTTTGATAAAATGTCTAAATGGGAATTTTCTAACTATGATGCCCTAATTTTACACTGTGGTGCCCTAATATATTTTTTGTGAATAGATGCCCTAATTAAACTATGCAAGAGGGTTTGGATGAAACACTCACTGATACAATTATATCTATTTCATTTTTTGTTGCTATTGTAAGTATCACCACATCTATATTAGCCTTTTTGACCGATTGGTAAGGTTACAATGTTAAGTTTTGCATGTTTATGCATATTTAACGTTTTATACATTTTTAACTGTTTACAACGTTTCGTATGGCCTAATTGTGAAACTAATCAGAGTTTAACAAGTTTTGGCCGTTTATGGCATGATAATTGCCAATGACCACTCAATTTAGATACCTCTGGATTCACTATATGTTAACTAACTGATGTACTAAATTAGTAAGTGGTGATCTTAATTTATACAATGTGATGCACTTATATTTACTCTTGTTCCATTAAGCAATGTTATTCTTTTCTTACTCTAAATTTTACTGTCAAATATCATTACATAATGGTTTGAGCTATTATATATTTATTTATTTTTTTAAACAGCAGGTTTAAGCTATTTCGATTGGTTATGACATGACATTATTTACCCATAATTTGTTCAGTATTTTTGAAGCTAAAGGAGTAAGCTAACATATTGGTGCAAAAGGTTCTGTATATTAAACCTTGATGATTCTTTTAACAAAATTGTTGTATAAAAACTTGATAACGAGGCAGTTGCTTGTCAAGTACCAGGTATGCTCACTAGTGTATCTCATCTTTTGCAGGTTACACCAACTTCCCATTTCCAGAACAATATTGGGTTAGATAGCTTAGATAGAGTCGAGGTTGTGATTGCTCTTGAAGAAAAATTCGGGCATGAGATTCCAGACAACGAAGTTGACAAATTTAGCACCATCAACATTGTAGTCTAATTACTGCATTAGAACATTTTCCTTCAGCTTATTTTTTATTTTTCTTTATATTTTGCAGGTTACACCAACTGCCCAAACGCAGCATAAGTTGCCTCAAACAGATGCACTAAAGTTGCCTCATTTTTTTATCATGTTTCCCTATTGTGTGTAATTTTCGTATTTACAAATGTTTGGACATTTTAGATTGTCATACTTATAATTGCTTAAAACCAATGTTTGTTTGATGTTTTTATGTAATAAAGACATGCATGTTTAATTCTCAGGCAAAGAAAACATGGTTAATAGGTCAGAGGGATGGATGGAAAAGCGGAGAATTAGGATAGGGGGATGTATAGGAGAAGGGTAAAGACAACTACAATAATAAAACAAATAGGTGATGAATCAGGCTAATGACAGTCGAACACCAGCCCCACCAACACAACCACAACCACTAACGGTTCACTATTGCTCAACTCCAAGGCTATGAATGACCAAGGATGGTCAGTGCCGCTTTGCAACACGTGAAGCAAACAGAAATGGCATGACAGCCATACTTCGGGAACGGGTGTCAGGGGATCTGAACGCGTTGCTCGAGAGTGCACTTACCAGGATTTCATGAAAGTACAAACGTCACCTTTTCGTATTTCAAGGCCACTAAGGGAAGGTTGAGTTAACCCAATGGTTTGAAAGAATGTGAGACTGTATTTCCGCATAAGCAACTGCTCGGTGGAAAACCAGATCAAATTTTCTACTTGTACTCTTTTAGCAGGTGCTCTAACATGGTGGAATTCCCATGTTATGACTGTTACTCATGATGTTGCATATTCAATGACTTGGGTCGAACTGAGAAAGAAGATGACTGACAAAATAATTGTCCAAGCGCGCAGTGAAATGAAAAGCTCAGAGGTCTGAATTGTTGGAACTTGAAAGTGATAGGTACTGATGTGGTCAAGTACAACCAACGTTTTCAAGAACTGTAGCACTGCTGTGTGTTAGGATAGTTCCCTGGGAGTCTTATAAGGACAAAATGTTGAAAGGTATGTCGGTGGATTAACCCGAAACATTAATCCATGAAACATTGTAACTTCAAGCGCAAAAACTATGCAAGATGGCTACATGAATGGCCACTGAACTAAAGGACAAGAGAGTCATTACCATGTGCAGAAGACAAGCAGAAACACAAGAGGAAGCGTTTGAAAGCACTTCCCAAAACAATCAGAATCAACAACAACAACAAAATAAAAGAGCAAAACTCAGGCCAACTACAAACTGCAGGCAAATAGTGACAGGAAAACATACGCCGGTGTCTAGAACCCTGAGTTACTAAGTTTAATTACAATCATGAAGATCCTTGTCCTCTCTAAGTGTAAAATCTGCAAGAGGGTTGGCCATGACTGGCCAGGATGTAGAAGCCCGACCTTTAAATGCTAACAACAACCACAATAATAATCACAAGGAAATGGTTGCTACGAGTGCGGTGCATCAAGGACATTTTAGAAAAACTTGCCCAAAAACTGAGAAACAATCCCGTAGGTAATCAAGCTTAGTGCGCGAGACAAGGGCCCAGCGAATGTGTAATGTGGTTGAAATGCGGGGGGCAAACCGCCGAAATGTCGTTGCTGAGTACGTTCCTTCTAAACAACAGACGCATATGCTTATATCTTATTTGATACCGGTGGCCGATCGAAGTTTTGACTGTCTACTGCATTTACTCCCAAATTCCAAACACGCCATCTACCTCAAGATAAAGCACATATGATGTCGAACAGCTGACGTGAGAGATAATTGAGAGTTAAACATTATACTTAAGGTTTGCACATTAAACTTCCCTAAAACCACCAATTCAACGTAAAAATTAATGCTTTAGAACTTGAGATAGTTTTTGAATGCTGATAATCCGTATGGAAAGGATTGCCGAAGAGACCAAGTGGTCATATGTGTGGGCCAGAGAAATTGTTTAAGCATTTCCCTGGAGAAAAGTAAACCCTTAATCATACACATGATCGGAAGAACCCAGGGCAAATGAAGACACGATTAAACGGGATCATTTCGGCACTAAAACGCAGAAGTACATGGAAAAAGGTCCTAACTTTCTGGCAAATGTTACCTTACAAAAGAGTTGAATACAATTCGAGAAAGAAGCGACTGAGGACGTAACCAATAGTTCCAGGACTATCCAGAATAATTTCCTGAAGACTTGTCGGTCTTCCTTTCGACTCGACAAGTGGAGTCTTCAATGTGCGAGAGTGTACCTGGTCTCCACCTGAGCCACGGGCACTTAACGATTTCCGCCTTCCGAAATGAAAGAGTTATCTGGGCACTGAAAGAGCAATCCGACAAATGCTTATAAGACCCAATCACCTCACCAGTGGAGCATCCAGGTCTGATATGTCAAGCGCGTGCGCGAACGACGGATCATTCCGGATGTGCATCGATTACCAGGGAATTGACAATAAACTATAACGTTGAGAACCGTTTATACCGCTCCCAAATGATAGATAGTTTTTGATCAGCTCCAAGGTACGGTGTCTACTCAAGGAAATCGAATCTATAGGTCAGGTTACCACCAATGTGAGGGATTGCGAGCAGAAGCGCGATTCCCGAGACTTAGCCTTCAAACTCGTTATGGCGGCATTACGAATTTCCAAGTTATGTCGTTAGGGGGGGAATTGGTTTGACAACGCACCTGCCGTATCATGGACCATTATGACATCCGGCGTCCCTGGTACAAAACCCATATCTATAAATTCTTGATTAGTCTTTATTGACATATTCTGAGATATTCGAAGAATAAGAAAAGAACATAAAGAACACACTGATAAGCAAATCTAAGAACATGCTTAAGAAGGAGGATTGTATGCAAGTTTCCAAATGTGAATTTTGGACTCCCAACGGTACAGTTCCGTCAGTATCACGATATCGTATAGTGAAGGAATATCATGTGGATCCAGCAAGACTGAATCCATAAAGATTGAACATCTCCTTAAGTCCACCAACGGAGAATCGTGATCGATAGTAAAGGAATTCATGTGGATCCAGCCAAGATTGAAGCCATTAAAGATTGGACATCTCCTAAGTCACCAACGGAGATTCGTCAATTTTTAGGTCTTGCTGGGTATTATCGAAGATTCATTGAAGGGTTTTCAAAGATCGCCAAACCAATGACTAAGCTTACTCAAAAGAAGGTCAAGTTTGAGTGGGGCGATAAACAAGAAGCAGCTTTTCAACTGTTGAAGCAAAAGTTGTGCAGTGCACCAATCCTTGCATTACCTGAAGGAAGCGAAGATTTCATCGCATACTGCGACGCTTCAAAGAAGGGTTTGGGCGCTGTGTTGATACAAAGAGAAAAGGTGATTTCTTATGCATCACGCCAGTTAGAAATTCATGAGAAGAACTATACGACTCATGATTTAGAACTTGGTGCAGTGGTGTTCGCTCTCAAGATCTGGAGACATTATTTATATGGAACTAAGTGTACGGTGTTCACCGATCACAAGAGTTTGCAACACATTTTAGATCAAAAAGAGTTGAACATGAGGCAACGCCGATGGTTAGAGTTGCTAAGTGATTACGATTGCGATATTCGTTATCACCCGGGGAAAGCAAATGTCGTTGCTGATGCTTTGAGCAGGAAAGAACGAGAACCACCGTTAAGAGTTCGAGCCTTAGTCATGACTATTAGCTTGGATCTTCCCAAACAGATCTTAAATGCTCAGACTGAAGCGCGAAAACCAGAGAACATTAAGAGTGAAGACGTTGGGGGAATGTTGATTGAAAACGCTAAATTTCCAAAAGCAATTAGAGAACAAAAGTTGGAACCACGTGCGGATGGAACCCTGTGCCTCAATGGCAGGAGCTGGTTACCTTGTTATGGCGATTTACAGACTGTGATCATGCACGAGTCCCACAAATCAAAATACTCTATTCATCCGGGTTCCGACAAAATGTACCAAGACATGAAGAAGCTATATTGGTGGCCCAACATGAAAGCCGACATAGCCACTTATGTTAACAAGTGTTTGACCTGTGCTAAGGTCAAGGCCGAACATCAAAGGCCATCAGGATTGTTGGTACAACCCAAGATACCCGAATGGAAGTGGGACAACATCACTATGGATTTTGTCACGAAGCTTCCTAAGACGTCTCAAGGCTATGACATAATTTGGGTGATCGTTGACCGACTCACTAAGTCTGCGATCTTCACACCAATGAGGGAGACCGATCCTTTGGATAAACTTGCAAGATTGTACCTAAAGGAGGTGGTCACGAGGCATGGAATACCCGTCTCAATCATTTGTGATCGTGACCCGAGATTCGCATCCAATTTCTGGAGGTCACTTCAGAACGCTTTGGGTACAAATTTGGATATGAGTACTGCGTACCATCCACAAACAGACGGGCAAAGCGAGAGGACCATTCAAACTCTCGAGGATATGCTGCGTGCTTGTGCAATCGACTTTGGAAAGGGTTGGGTTAACCATTTGTGTCGAGTTCTTATATAACAATAGCTATCATGCCAGCATTAAGGCTGCCACCATTCGAGAAACTTTATGCGTCGAAAGTGTCGTTTACCTGTTTGATGGCCGATGTTGGAGAAGCTCAAAATAACTCGGTCCAGAATATTATTTCAAGGACCACTGAGAAAAATCATCCAGATCAGCAAAGGATGCAAGCAGTCATGATCGAACAGAAGAGTTACGCCGATTGAAGCGGTAAACCAATGAATTCCAAGTCGGGGATAAAGTTATGCTTAAGTTTCGCCTTAGGAGAGGGTCGTACCATTTGGCAAACAGGGGAAGTTCAACCCCTAGGTTTATGTTGGACTTTTAAGTGATAGAAAGGGTTGAGAAGTCTGCTTACAAGCTTGAACGTCCAGAAGGTGAAGTAGAGTTCATAATTCGTTTCAGGGTAGCTAATATGAAAATGTCATTTGCGACGAACCATTAGCGTTCGGTTGGATGGACTTACTTGATGACAAGCTTCATTTTGTTTAGGAAACCATTTAGAAATAGTGGGCCGTAGAAGTTAAACAGGTGAAGCGAAGTCGGATCCACTTAGTCAAAAGTTCGATGGAACTCCAAGCAGGGGTCCGAGTTCACATGGATCGTGAAGATTCAATTCAAGAAGAAATTCACACCTCTTCACCAAGACCGCATCGTCGTCAAGTGCTGCATCGTGAGCCTTGAGGACAAGGCTCGTTTAACGGGGGAAGTCTATAACACTCTGTGTTTTCAAGTCATTGACGACGTCGATAAATCTACTATTTATTTTTAGTGTTGTACGCGTTTGCTTGTAATTTCATGAATTAAGTTTAAATCGCGTAAGTTAAAAATTAGCGTTCAAGTAAAGGCATTCAATACAATTAAATGTTTACATCTAGCAAGGGGTTATTATGAATTATTTTGAGAATTTATTACTTGTTCATTTTTTTTTTATCGGATAGTTAAGTGTATACGTTTTCGCGATAAATTGCGTTTAGCACTCCCGGAACCACCAAAACTTTTATCGCTTCAAACATATACCTTCATTTATACCCAATACAATAAAAAGTTACTAAAAAATTCTATATATCTCATATTTGCCAAAAAATCTTTTTTTTAATGGCCATTGATTCAATAAATGCAAGAACTCTAATTGGTTCAAAAGGTACACCATACTTCATTTAAAACACCATACCTTGTCTTTTGACTCATACAGACTACCTAAGACAAGAGGGACCATCCCTTGAACCATGCTTTGTCTCTTTTGACCATGTCTTGCATAAAACATGTATGTATATTAAGAGAGTTAGACATTCATGCTTTAACCACTTATATAAATCACACAACATTTACTCACTTTTCTCTCTACTAGGCCTCGGCAAGAATCAAAGGCCAACCAAAAACCATATCAATTTTTTATAAAAACCATACCACACTATACAACATCCATTCTAAGGTTATTCTAAGGTAATCCAAGCATTGGCTAAACCTTTTCTCAAGTGTTAAATCAAGAAAAGGACAGTAGGGTTTTTCTTAAGTAAATAGTGTTTTCTTAAGTGCAAGCTTGGTTTTTTAAGGCTAAACAAGGGTTTAGCATTTGTTTCTCATCACCATCATACCTCATAAGGTTTACTTGAACTCTTTATGTTCTTACAACTTTCACTTTTATGCATATGGTTATTCTATTTAGCTTAAATCACCATTTAGGATTATTAACATGTAAAAAGAGTTTTTATTTGTTGTCATCATAATGTACACTTTATTATATCTTATGATGTTAATAACATCATGTTAAAATGGTCACACAAGTGATTTACACTCTTGGTTAAACATGAAAATGATTATGTATTAATTAGGGTTTTCATAGTTTCATAATATGTTTTAAGTTAAAGAAATACTTATGACAAGTTAAGTTAATTATGGGGACCTATGATAATGTTGTATGTTGCTAAATATAAGTTTTATATATAATATATATGAAGATTTAAGAATATGGTGGGTTACAAAAGTGGAAAAGTATGAAAACAAGGATATATAAGGACTTAACAAACTCAACCAAACTTGCTGTCCAAAATTCGACATTTAACATATCCATTTTATGTTTTTATAAGATAAAACATTTCACGACGATTCCGAAAAGGTAAGAAACTTGTCAAACGGATTAATTTCAGAATAAGTTACGGTTAATAAAAAGAGTTATACAAATAAAACGAAGTCGTTATGAATTTTTATAAAAACATTTTTATAAAAATTATAAACAGCAAGTGTTGATATTTTTAACAAATAATACATATTTTTAGGATTCCAAAATGATAAGAATCGTAATTTTTCAATTAATAACGAACGAGTTATGAATTTCGCGAGTTTACGACAATTAATACTTTTATAAAACTATTTTTATAAAAGTTACTATTCATGACAGAAAGTTATATTTTTGTAAACCTCATAAATATATAGAGCTTTCAAATACGAGAACGTCCTCGAAAGAATCACTAAAAACGGAGCTATAACGAATAAAATACGACGTTTTCGGGTTTTACGACAACAAATACGAATTTTATAAAACTCATGTCTGTTATGAACAGTAAAAGTTACTGTTCATCAGGGGACAAAATTTATGAAAATGTCAAATATCGATAACCCGTCTTAATACGAAAAGATGGACATAAGAAACGCGAGAATCGGGCTTAAAACGCGAAAGTTACGCCAGTTTTACTAAAACGATAATTATAAACGTTTTAACTTATTAAACACAATTTTACCAAAACCATTAGTTGGTGATTGAGCTATATAGAATATTATGTGGTTATCAAAGTACTATATTACTAGGGAGTTTCATATTGAGGCCTCTTCGGATGGCGTATCGACGAGTTGTTGGATTTACGATTTAAAGTGTCCTAACTCCTCGTACGTCATGTCATGACCTCTTTAATTATGATAGCCCGAACGATAGTGTTATACTATAGGATTATATTCAATGTTATTGATTAAAGTACTCGGTACTTATACGACCTTAATTTAATTAGGTTGCATTTGATCGATTTGCGTGGCGCATTATTTGTGATACACTTAGCATTTGCTCACTCAAGGTGAGTTCATAGCCCCACGTTTTACATGCTTTTGTTTTACAAAGTTTTTGGGGTGAAAAACATGCAATGTTTTACAACTGGACACAAGTGGTTAAGTTTCATGTTATGATTACATGTTGCCTAAGTAGCGATAACCCAATCTGAGCCCATTATCATGAACTGTTAATTACGAGCGCGAATGTTATAAATGATTATTGGTTTGACAACCGTTCGGGTGATTAGCTTTCACTAGCGAGAAGAACGTATATCATGTCGAATATAGGGGTTGCGGGTTAGAACATCACCACGGGCAAAAGGCCATTAATTTGGCATCCATACATGTCAAGCTTCAGTGTCATGAGCTTAGAGCAACGTAATTACATTTATATGATATCTGCATCTGTTGCATTATCATACACTTGGGAGATCTTGTGGTCCTACAATATATGATTTATCAAACCTATGAATTCACCAACATTATTGTTGACGTTTTAAAGCAATGTTTTTCAGGGGATCAATAAGCACGAGGTGCGATGGATACATTGGTGGTTTTGATTTGGATGTCATGCATTAAAGATTTTGTCACATTTCATTTTGTTATCTGTCATGGGCTGAAAATCTTTGTATTTTGATCAAGTGAACAAGTTAAGCTTCGGGCTTATGTAACAATTACTTTGTTAAATCCAATGTATCGTTTTCAAACGACTTTTTGGTCGTTCTATATATATCTTGTGTTATTGATCTGAGAAGTAACACGCCCCGAACCCATATTCCGCTGCGACCCAATTTGGGGGTGTTACATATAGGTTGCGTTTTGATCGTTGTGTTTTGATCATTGCGTTTTGACCTAGAGGTTGCGTTTTGGTCGTTGCGTTTTGACTACAGGTTGCGTTTTAAAGACTTTCGTTGCGTTTTGACTAGGGAAGACTCTGCCCAATTTTTTAATTGGTTGCGTTTTGATTAAATCTCAACGTTGCGTTTTGATCAAACCTCAAGACTCCTCATTGCGTTTTGACTCAAGACTCTTCATTGCGTTTTGAGAATTCTTCACTGCGTTTTGACAAAACTTCACTGCTTTCAACATTACTTCAACCAAACCAAATCACAATCAAACAACATATCACCTAATCCAACAAATAATCATCACTTTTAACATACAATCACTAATCATTGATCGATCAACTTAATCATATCACAAGTAATCATATGGGCTATCTTTCAGAGGGACATCTATTGTCGGTTTTGACTACCGACCACCTATGCTTGATAAGGATGACTTTGCGTCATAGCAACAACGTATTCGATTATATTGTTGGGGTAAGGATAATGGGGTGAACATTTTAAAGTCAATTTATGAAGGACCATTTCAGATGGGGACCACGCGAGTAACTGTTGCTGAAGGAACTGGAGGTCCACTCAATTTGGGTCCTGAACGACCTCGAGTTTATTCGGATCTGTCACAGGATGAGAAGAATAGGTACAATGCAGACATTCGGGCAACATATATCTCTTCTAGGTTTTACAAAACGACATCCTATTAACTTATTTAATCATTACACTGATGAAAAAGGACATATGGGACATGTTGAAGATGCTTTTGGAGGATCGAATATATAAAGGAAGACGTGAATTCACAAAATGTATGGATGACTTGTCACTTTCGTCAGAACAAAGATGGAAAACAATTCTACGACTAATTATGTTCCGTTTGCTACTCAAATCAATACATGCAAAAAACATCAAGAATGACAATGTCAAAAAATTATAGTTGAACTCAAAGTTTGTGGAATAACATTGTATCGGAATGGGGTAGATTTGTTACTGCGGAGAAATTAACAAAAGGCTGATTGATTCAATTCTTTGATCAGCTGTATGTCTTACTTGAAGCTCAACCGAGGCAACATGCAATGAGAAATAAGATGATGTTGGAACGCCTCACTCAAAAGACGGTTGATCCTCTTGCCTTGATGTCAAATGTTTCACCTCAAACATGATCATTCTTCATTTCATAAACAAATCCACCGACCACCTATCAACAACCACAGTTGCTGACACCTCACAATCTGATTTTGGGACTTTCTCCAACTGACAACCTAATCGAGAACCTAACCAACACACTTGCCTTACTCACCCAGTCATACAAAACCTTTCTTCCTTAAACAAACAATCAACTCAGAACCTCATCAAACCCAAGGAATCAAGCTACTGTACAAGACGGCAGGGTTGTTGTTTAGAATGTTCAGGGTCGATAGAACAGAGGACAGGGTAATAATGCATGGGGTGCAGGTGCAGTTAGTTATGGAAGAGCACAGAACAGAGTGGGGAATTCCAATCCAGGTCAAGCTAGACAGGTTAAGTGCTACAACTGCAACGGGGTAGGTCACATAGCGAGGAACTGCACTCAACCCAAGCATCCACAGAACTTCGAGTACTTCAAAGACAAGATGTTGCTGATGCAAGCTCAAGAGAATGGGGTAGTCTTGGATGAAGAGCAGTTATTGTTCCTAGCTGGTGGACAGGACAATGCTTTTGATGAAGATGTGGATGAGCAACCAGTTCAAGACCTAGCTCTCAATGTGGACAATGTGTTTCAAGCTGATGACTGTGATGCGTATGATTCTGATGTTGATGAGGCTCCTACGGCACAAACTTTGTTCATGGCTAATCTATCATCCGCAGATCCAGTTTATGATGAAGCCGGTCCGTCTTATGATTCGGACGTCTTATCTGAGGTACAAGATCGTGATCACTATCAAGATGCTGTTTGTGATCATCATGACGAACACGAGATGCACGACGATGTACAACCAAACCACGTTGTTGACTCACATGCTGATTATACGAGTGATAGTAATATGACTCCTTATGATCAGTATGTAAAGGACAACGCAGTACCGGTTGTACAAAATAATGCATCTATGGTTCCAAATGATGCATATGTGATGATAGATAATGAGTTGCATGAATCTGATGTCCTATCTGTCTCTCATACACCCCGGAATACAGTAGCTAATAATTTGTTAAATGCTGAACTTGCCACATATAAGGAACAAGTGGAACTGTATGAAACGTTGCCCGGTTTGAATTAACAGAAAGAGAACAAAAGATTGATGAGCAATTAAGAATAGTTATATGTGACCGTAATATTAAGGAAGAGAATTTGAAAAAGGAACTTCATTCTGTAAAATTGCAACTTGCCTCTACCATCCAACATAACAAGTTAATGGTAGATGAGTTAGTCTTTGAAAAAAAATAAAAAAAAATAAAAAGGATTTTAATCAGAAAGAAAATAAGTACCTTGAAGAATTTTTGGACTTAAAAGCTTTAAAAGATAAGGTCGAGGATAAATTATTCAAACAAGGCCAGTCTATTCAAACAGTTCACATGATGTGTAAACCTAGGTCGTATTATGATGAAGTGAATAAGTCGCCATTAGCTACAAGAACCCCCTTGTTCTACATCGTGCAAGGCAAGTTCAGCCTGCCCTGTATAGTGGTCATGTAATTGTCACACCCAATCATGCACCGGCGTAGTTACGGACTATGAGGGACCTAGAACAATCTGATATTTCTTTAGCCCCCCCCCCCCCCCCCCCCCCCCCCCCCCCCCATGGAAGAAAATGCATGATAAAATGAAAGCTAATGCATGTGTGGATAATAAGGTCAATATCACACCTCCTAATTACTCGAAAGAGAATTTTTTAGCGACCTGTTACACAACAAGAAAAAAACTGAACCGGAAACAATTTATTTTGGTCTCAAGATATTGTTAAGATGAAAGCTGAAGCTCTCAAAGAGCAGAACACCAGACCTATCAAAGCGTTGACTGTTATATCCCTCCATTACACCTGCAATGCTTGTCCCTAGAGTGCTTCCAACCAAAAGTCAAGTGAAAATTAACATTTTTACACTTAGACAACTTTTTTCAGAATTTGAGAAAACATGTAAAAAGAGAATTACACCAACTGGGATCACTGAAGGGGAAAGGGGTTTTGAACAAACCAAGACATGTTACCTCACGGAGGTCATTCCATTTTTCAAAACTCTTCAAGAACATTTTGAAGGCATTCAAAAAGCACTAACAAAAGAAGTTAAAGAAATGAGTGATGCCTTTGATGAGTTGGAAGCTGAACTTGACCAAAGTATTGTTGATAGGAAACATGATGAGATTGAACGGAAAAACCTTCTTATTGAACATGATAATATAATTGCTGATGGTTTGTCTAAAGAAGTGTTTTATGTTGCATCGAATTCTGAGCTTAATGTATTTAGATTTACTGAAATGCAAAAGGCTCATCATGTTGTCAAAGCCCGTTGTCTGGAACTTGAAGCAGAGCTTTCTAATTTACGTGATGATGTCCGTAAGGATAATTATAATGATCTTTTAAACCGGTTTTCCAATCTTGAGGCAAATCACCTAAACTTACAGTTAAAGTATCAAAACCTTAAAGATAGTTTTCAGAATAAACCGTCTTCATCCGTTAATGATACTCCTGATTTTAACTCCGTTTTTGTGATCGGTCAAATGAAAGCTTCACTTCAAGGAAAAGACAACGTCATCCAAAGGCTGAAAATGCAAATATCTCAGCTTAAGGAAACCCGTAGCGAACTAGACCGAACACTTGATTTTAGGGCCCGAGACTTTCAGATTTCACAATTAACTGAAAAGGTTAATGGTCTTCAAGAACAAAATGAGCTTTTTAGGGTAGAAAATGCAAAGATTAAGCAGCACTACAAGGAATTGTATGATTCGATCAAGATCACGCGTGCTAAGCATACCGAACAGACAACTGCCCTTAAAAATGAAAATGAAAGTCTAAAGGTCCAACTACAGAATACGGTCTCATGTGTCACTACAAATCAGGTCAAACCAAATGTACTTGCACCAGGAAAGTATGCTATAGATGTTGAACCTATTCCCCCTCGCAATAGGAACAATAGGGAAGTTCATCTAGTTTATCTCAGGCATCTTAAGGAAAGTGTAGATACACTTCGCGAAATAGTGGAAGAAGCCAAAGTTGAAAGACCTTTAGATAGATCACTCGCATTTGCTTGCCGTTACACTAAGCATTCTCAGGAACTATTAGATTATGTGTTTGGCACCTGTCCAAAGGTCTTTAATCAACAAGATAAGAAGCATGCAAACACCCCTAGGAAAAAGCAAGTTACCTTTGAGGACCAAATTGCAACATCAAGTAGTACTACACACAAACATGTAGAGCCAATGCACACTCAGAAGTCTAATGTCCCTGTGCCTCCTTCTACTGGATGTAAACAGTTGCACTGATGCTACGGATTCTCAGCCTAGAGCATACTAAGAAAAATAGGATCCCGCCAGCGAATGTGACAACCTTGAGAAAGGCAGAAGACCCACTCTAGACAATTAGATCTAGGCTTAAAACTTCAGAAAAAAAAAATCGTGTTGATCTAGTATTAGCTCTAAGCGTACTGTAATTAATTCGAATTCTCATATGTGTGCCAAACATGTAACAAATATTTATTTTCGGTAATCATGATAGGTGTGGTGGTTCTTTATTTTGCTCTCTGTGAAGGCATCACCCACTGTTAAAAGTGTTGTGGTCTGTTAAGCATGTTTTGGAAACCTAAGCAAGTTCACAAGTGGGGAAACCTAAATATCAAACAAAATTTGGGAAACCCAACTGGCAAAACACTTAATAATGTTGGTTATCAATGGAGACCCACAGGAAGAACATTCACCCTAAGTGATCAGTGCCCTTTAACTAGGTTCACTAAACTTACAGGAATGTCAGCCATTGCTTGTGCTAACCAATCGGAACCCAACCAACATTAGGGATCCAATTTTCCAAACTCTCCATCTTCGTCTGTTTTCAAATGCAGGTCGTACAAATCGTCCTTTGGTATTTGGACTCAGGCTGTTCAAAACATATGACAGGGGATCGCTCAAGGCTCATGAATTTCATGAAAAAGTTCATCGGGACAGTTAGATTTAGAAATGATCATTTTGGTGGTATTATGGTTATGGGATTATGTCATTGGTGATAGTGTTAATCTCCAGGGTTAATACGTGAAGGTTTGGGGCATAAATTTGATTTTATGTCGGTAAATTTTGTGGATTCAGATTTGGAAAGTTGCTTCAGAAAGCATCTTGTTCTGTTCGTGATTACGGATGGTGTTGAATTATTTAAAAGGGTCCGTGCTCTAATTTATACACTATCTTGGTTGAAGAATGATGAAGTCCTCCCAATATTCTTGTATTCCAAAGCCTCCAAGAACAAATCATGGTTATGGCATCGGCGTTTTAACAACCACTTGAACTTTGGTACCATCATTAATCTTGCAAGAAAAGACCTGTTAGAGGCTTTCCAGATTGACAGTTTGAAAATGATTCATTTTGTTTATGCATGTCAATTAGGAAAGAGCAAAAAAATCATACCCATTTAAACCCAAAAACTAAAAACACCAATTTGGAAGTTCTAAACACCCTTCATATGGACTTATGTGGACCGATGCGTGTGTAAACTATTAATGGGAAGAAATATATCTTGGTCATCGTCGATGATTACTCTCGGTTTACGTGGGTTAAGGTTTTGAGATCAAAAGGATGAAACCCCTGCAGTTGTCATCAAATTTCTAAAGCAAATTCAAGTCGGTCTCAACAAAATTGTAAGATTCATCCGCACCGACAATGGCACAGAATTTGTCAACAAAACTTTGTATGACCATTATGAAAAAGTAGGAATTTTTCATCAAAAGACTGTTTCAAGGACTCCACAGCAGAACGGCGTTGTCAAAAGAAGGAACCGTACTCTTGTCGAGGCTGCATGAACAATGCTAATTTTTTCCAAGGCACCGATGTTTCTTTGGGCCGAAGCTGTGGCTACTGCTTGTTACACCCAAAACCATTCCCTTATTCACATATGCCACGACAAAACCCCATATGAGCTAGTACACAATAAGAAGCCTGATCTCACATTTTTCCGAGTCTTTGGTGCTCTTTATTACCCTACAAATGACAGTGAGGATCTTGGAAAATTACAACCAATGGCTGATATTGGAATCTTTGTTGGTTACGCACCAAACAGGAAGGGTTACAGAATCTACAACAAACGGACCTGACAAATAATGGAGACTATTCACGTTACATTCGATGAGCTGACTGAGCAAATGGCTCCTGTACAATTCAGTTCAGGACCTGCTCCTAACCTGTTGACGCCTAGACCTATCAGTTTAAGGCTCGTACCCAATCCGGCTCTTGCTATACCATATGCACCTCCCACGATTAAAGAATTGGAGATGTTATTCCAATCCATGTTTGATGAGTATTT
The DNA here is from genome assembly GCA_026074375.1 of Tanacetum coccineum. Taxonomy (NCBI): domain Eukaryota; kingdom Viridiplantae; phylum Streptophyta; class Magnoliopsida; order Asterales; family Asteraceae; genus Tanacetum; species Tanacetum coccineum. The sequence continues at coordinate 24,166 of BQNB010009079.1, forward strand.
TAATCCACCGGGTATCCGTCAGAATCTTATTCCTAATGTACCTCAAGACCCGATCATACCTACAGGTCCATCCATGTCTATTGCTATTAATCTCGACGCACCTTCGGGAAGTCATACATCATCACCACTGGATCATCATTCCTCCTCGGTTCATCATGGTTTAGCAGGTGGAGCATACGTTAGAAAGGTTAATCGTTTGTTGCAGCTGATCCGGAACCATTTTGTTAATGTTGTTCGCCCCAGACTATAAACTCTGAAGCTTCATCATTGGGAAATAACATACATAACTCCAGCCAATCACTCAACATTATGTACATATCGGCAATGGACGACTCTCATCCTCTTGATAACATCATTGGGATCCCTTATGGACTGGTATACACTAGGAAACAGTTGCTTACGGATGCTTTTGTGTGCTTTAGAATTCCGTACTGTCCAAAGTCGAACCGAAAAACTTCCAATCTGCAGCTACTGAAGACTGTTGGTTTCAAGCCATGCAAGACGAAATCCATGAATTTGATCGACTGGACGTATGGGAATAGTCTACCACCTCCAGACAGTGCCATGATTATTGCTCTCAAGTGGATTTATAAGCGTGAAAGCTTGGATGAGTATTTGATGTGTTGAAAAAAAGGCAGTCTTGTAGCAAACAAGGATTTCGTCAAGAGGAATGTCTTAGATTTTGAAGAAATCCTTCGCCCGGTTGCTGTCTTGAAAGCAATCTGGATCATTCATTGCCAATGCCGCAGCCAAAAACATGACAGTTTATCAAGTGGAGTGAAAATTGCAATTATTAATGGCGAGCTCAAAGAAGAAGTCTATGTCCACCAACCGGAAGGCTTTGTTGACCCAGAACGTCCACATCATGTCTATCGTCTAAAGAAAGCACTTTACGGGTTAAAACAGGCTCCTCGGGCATGGTATAAAACTTTGTCAAAGTTTCTTCTGGCATAAGGATTCTCTAAGGGTGTCGTGGATCCCACCTTGTTCATTCGAAAAACAGGCAAACACACTCTTCATGTTCAAATATATGTTGATGATATTAATTATTTTCCTCGACCGACCCAAAGATTGACGTTTTTTCTAATGAAATGAGTTCTAAAATTTCAAATGTCAATGATGCAGGTCCAAATATCATTTTCTTAGGGTTACAAATCTTCAAAATCCTAGAGGCATTTCATTAAAATCAATCTAAGTATGCAAATGAGATTTTAAAGAAAATTGAACTTCATAAAGTGACCCTGTTGACACTCCTATGGTGGAGCGAACAAAACTGGATGAGGATCTCTCAGGGACCCCTATTGACCAGACCAAAAATCGCAGCATGATTGGGTCCCGGATGTACCTCACAGCCAGTAGACCTGACACTTGTTTTGATGTTGTGCTTGTGTATAGATATCATTAGGCTACAAAAAAGCACCTTGAGGCAGTTAAACGGGTCTTTTGGTATATCCAGGAAAACCATCATATGGGTCTTTGGTATCCGAAAGACACCGTCATGGCACTAACCGCATACGCAGACGCAGATCATGCAAGTTGTTAGGACACTCGCAGAAGTACATATGACAGTGCTCAGTTCCTTGGTAATAAGTTAGTCAGCTGGTCATCAAAGAAGCAAACCAGCACGTCCGTCTCGTTTACAGAGGCTGAATACATCACGATGTCTGGTTGCTGTGCCCAAATCCTATGGATGCGGTCTCAATTATCAGATTATGGCTTTGTATACAATCGCATCCCTATGTACTGTGACAACAAGAGTGCCATAGCTCTTTGCTGCATAAACAAACGTTCAGCACTCTAGGTATTAAATCCATCCGACATCCGAGTCATTTCATTCAGAGAACAAGTGGAAAAAGAGTGGGTTGTGTTGTATTTCGTGAGGTTGAGTAACAACTGGCGGATATATTCAGCTAAGGCGCTGCCAAGTAGAGGAACAATTCAAATTCATTTCCCAAGGCTTGCATGATGTGTATGAAGCTGGGGACACTCAAAAAATCTTCTGGCTGATCAGGATGTGTATCGGATTGGGCTTTCCAGTATCCTTTGTAAATTGTACATACCTTTAAACCCAAAAGAAAATACAAAAATATAAAACGATCGAAAATCCATAAAAATCAGAAAATAGAAAATTCCAAAAATAGTTTTTCTTCAAGACATGTCTTTCGTTTATCGATAACATTTACGGTCCTAGAAATGTTGTTCAATAATGACACGGGTCTTTAAATGAAGCTCGAACGGAAGTTTAAACCTTTCAAAACATGTCTAAATGGCTTGCAGTTATTTCAGACTGCAACCCGCTTTTTAAAATAAGGAAAGCTCGTCGCCAAAAAGACGGCTGTTCCTAACAACGGGTGATTAAATTCTCCCAGGCATGGATTACTTTATATCCTTGCAACCTCGATCTAATGTACGCTTCAGTGAATTATTTTTTGATTAGGAAGAGAAGTCTTCTTTCATCCTCATAATTTTCCGTCTATGATTCTTTAGAAAATTATTTGGATCTCACGTGGTGGCTTAATGTTGCTTTTGAAAATTAATCAGACTTGGCTTTTCATACATTTGACACTCAATCAACGTTTACAGCTCTTTAAATAGAAAATGGGTCATTGATTGAGGGGGAGAGTGGTTCTTCAAATTTATGACATCTTTCAGGCATTTTTCCGTAACTAACGGGGTTATGGTTTAAGGGGGAGTTAAACTAGAGTCAACTTAAAAAGGTCCAATTATGTCAATTATATGCAAGTCTAGGGTCTTATGTGCTACTTGCTACTTGTATCCTAGATTCATTAAATGTGAAGGACCAATTGTGTCGCTTTCCCGAGTTACTCAATCTATTAGTTGCTTTGTGTCCCTAAATGTTAAAGAAATATGAAAAGTGAGGGACCATTGGTGTAATTTATCTTGCATTATAAGAAATAAGAAAGAGAGGGGCCATTTATGCCAACTGTTGAAAGTGTAATTTTTGAACAAAAAGGGAGTCAATGCGTTTTGACCAAGTCAAACTCACAAAAAAATCTAGTCAAACCTTCAACTTTCTCTCTCAAATCCACTAGACTGCGTTTTGATTAAAACTGAGATCTCTAGTGCGTTTCTTTGCTTAGACCATCGTGTGAATACCTCGTCAAATCACGGGTTAGTGTTTTAATTATTGGGTTTTACGTTTACTTATGTGCTAGATGATTTGCCAATGCCTGAATTGATTCCCCGCCTCTTACATTAGTGTCCCTATGATTTTCGAGTAGTGATTGCCCTTTTAGAATAAGTTCATGTTGCGATTTGATAAAAGTTCGTGGTTGCGTTTTAGGATTTTTTGGTGGCTAAATTCATGTTGCGTTTTAGGGTTTTGTGGTTAAGTTAATGTTGCGTTTTGAGAACTAGCTCAAATTCATGTTGCGTTTTGACAGTTAGTTCGTGCTTGCGTTTTAGGGTTTAGGGCTATATTTATGTTGCATTTTGAGGATAAATTCAAGTTGCGTTTTGAGAATTAGTTCTTAGTTGCGTTTACGTGGTTAAAATTCATGTTGCGTTTTGAGTCCATATTGATGTTGCGTTTTAGGTTAGAAATGGTCTTAGTTGCCTTTTATGGTTCAAATTCATGTTGCGTTTTGTACTCTTACTCTAGATTGCGTTTTGATCTTATGATTTCGGATTGTGTTTTGATAGATTAGATCATGACTGCGTTTTGATAATATAACATGTGATTGCGTTTTGATGAGATGATACAAAACAGGTTCAAAACGCAACTTGTTGCGTTTTGATTAGAAGAAATTTTTTATATTAAAAATAGTAAAGCCTCCTTTTTCAAATTTTTTAAATTGGCTGCGTTTTGACTAATTTAATATTATAATCACTGCGTTTGGATGGTTGCGTTTTGATGCCTGCGTTTTGAGTATGACTGCGTTTTGACTTAGTTGCGTTTTGATTTATGACTTTGTTGCGTTTTGACTATGCCTGCGTTTTGATATCCTGCGTTTTGAGTCTGAGCATGTCAAAATCCTTGCGTTTTGGGTCATGGTCTTGTCGTAGATTAAGTGTTGCTTAGAGTTCTTGTCCTTGCACTTCCCATTGGCAAATCGCACATTGAATCGTGTGGTTAACTTGGTGTGTCTTGCTCTCTCTTTGATGAGTTAACATCCGTTAATTCAAGAGTTGGCCAAACTCACTGATGTACGTATAACACCGATCTAGAGTCATTTCTCTTGAATTTGGTGCATACGTGCTTAAATCCATGCTATCTGGTACATCTAACAAGATCTATCTGCATGTTATTTCCTCTGTGATTGTAATTGCGCTGATACAATGACTGATGTTGTGCATGCACCCGCAATGGCACCACCCGTCCGTACAGATGAACAGATCTTACCACGCAATCGCTGGGTGCCAATTGGGAAAAGCAACTGCTATCTGAATGAAGAAAAATCTCAACCCAATCCAATTTTCAAGATTGCAGTGGACATTCTCAAGCAAACAAATTTCTTCAGAGCTTTTACAACGTCATCTACAATACCGGCAATCTACATCCAACAATTCTGGGATACTATTTGTTTTTGACAGTAAAGCTGGGAGTTATAAATGTCAACTGGATGAGCAATGGTTTAATCTCACTCAAGGACTGCTCCGAGATGCTCTTCGTTCACACAGTCGGACAACAACAAGGCTTTCTCTTCTCCTCCAACTCCTGATACTCTTGTTGAATTTGTCAATAAGTTGGGGTATCCAAAGGAAGTAATACACCTGTCTAATGTCACCACTAATGACATGTTCCAACAGTGGAGGGCACTAACAACCGTTATCAATCTGTGTCTTACGGGAAAGACTTCTGGATTTGAAAGGCCAAGAGCCCAGTGCTACAAATCCTTTGGGGTGTTGTCAATCAAGCTCACATCGACTATGCTGAAAGGATGTGGGAAGAATTTACTCAATCTAACCCTTCTACAGAAGGGACAAAAGGGAAGTTGGCACAACACATCTGGGGAAGTAGAAAGCCATCTCTTATCCTTTATCCCAAGTATAAGGTCACAAGTTGATCATATTCACCTGCATCGGCTGCACAACTTCCACCCAAAAAAAAAAAACAATAAAAAAATGCCGACTATCTACTACATTTGCCTACTGAGGAACATGTACTAGGTCATCTCAAGTTCAGTGCTAAGGGAAGCAAACGAGAAGTCTTTGGGATGACAATACCGAATGAACTCATCAATAATGTCATTCGAGGAGCAGACTACTTGAGGCCTTTTGGAAAAAGTTGCAAAGAATCACGGTACATCGCGGGTATATGTTTGAGGGATGAAGTGATCCTGATTCTCCTGCACCAAGCCAGCCAAGCCTATCAAACAAGCAATACCAAAGGGCAAAACGAGCAAAACCAACCGTGTCTAAAAACTAAAGCCAAGAAGTCTAAACCTTGCACCGGCCAAACCTAAGAGAAGAAGGCAAGCCGGTGTCGAATCGTCTAAGGCCCAACCAACTAGACCAACGTGCTAAGGCATGGCAAAGTGGATTAAGGACGAGAATGTTAAAGAGTTCTAAGCAGCTGGTAGATGAATTCGTTGATGAAGGGGTTCCTGCTGCCTAAACCCAGCCTTGAGCTCAGAGGAGGCAATACTGCAAAAGGTTCTAGAAGAAAGCTTAACAGATGCATACCCTAATCAAAGGGGTCCTCTCCCTCCTGTGGTATTCAGGGAAACTGACACTAGGAAGTTTCAACCACTACCAGAGGTGCCAGGGAAGGGGAAAGAGAAAGTAGGGGAGGAACAAGTGGCACAAGTTCTCATTAACCTTCAAACTCCAAAGAAGAAGAGCTCGGCTAAACAATACATATTTCAGAGACGTTCTCAAGTTCCAACTAAAATAGCAGGTCGTGAGGACTCTACTTCCTTATATGCCGAACTTGGATTATATGGCAGTGATACGGAGTCTGATGAAGAAATGCCTTCAGTGGTTAGAAGTGGGGCTCAAGATGAAGGCCAGGCTGGATCAGACCCTGGTACACGAGATGAAGGCCAGGCTGGACCAAACCCTGATGATGTTGCTGAATCCCTACCATTACCAACTCCTTGTGTTCTCGCTGGACCAAACCTTGAACACTCGGATTTTGAGATCACTGATCCCTCCAGTCAACCACAACCTGAGCATATGGATGAAGGGTTTACGGCCGCGGCATACCCTGATTTACAGGAGAATCTAAAGCTAACAGTTGATGAACAGGTGATACTAGAGGAACCTGTCAGCTCTACAGGGACGTTGTCTTCTCTACAACATCTCGCCAAAGACTTTAGCTTTGGTGATCAATTCTTGAATGACAAACCGTCTAAGGCCGATAATGAGAAGACAACAACAGACACTGAGGCTGAATCAATGGTGTTAGTCACTATTTAGCAAGACACCTCTATCATCCCTCCTATGACATCCCCGATGATCGATCTCGTGACTAGACCTGATTCACCCAATGTTCATTGGCCTCTACCAACCACCACAACCACAACTGCAGCACCAACAACAACAACAACAACTCTTCCACTACCACCTCAACCTCAACAAGGTTCATCAGATTCCATTCTCATTAAGCGCATGGGCGAACTCGAACAACACATAGCAGACTTGGTGGAGGAAAATCAAGCCCTAGAGACAAGGCTAGACAAGCAAGGGAACCGAATCCATAAGGTGGAAACTATGGACTGGCCCAAAATGATCAGAGAGCAGACGGTGGAGTTTATTGAATCACAGGAGATTGACCGAAAGATTGAGGAATCAGTTAAGGAGGTGGTTATCTCATCAGTCAAGCATGCAATGAGAGCTCCTCTTCGTGCTCGCTTCAAGGATCTCCCTACGTCTGACATGAAGGAAATTCTGCTCCAACGCATGTTGGAGGAGAACTATGACAAGGGACATGCTAACCACCGAGTAGCATATGAAGCACTGCAGGACTCTATCCGTCGTGATGAAGTTGAGGACTTTGATGTAGATAAGGCTCAGGAGGAAACTAAGAAGAAAAGTAAGCAAGATTCTCCAAATACTCCGCCTGGGTCTCCACCGTCACCACCACCTCCTCCTCCACCACCGTCAGGCGCATCAGGGGCCTCTGGCATAACCGGAGCCTCCGATTCTGCTCAAGCTCCTCCTCCACCTCCTCCATCCTCATCCACTCATCAGGGAGATCAGTCAACAAGCACCGCGGCTCCAAGTTCATCAAAGACAGCTGCTTCAGCTGAATACTCTGCTTGGACAACAACTGACACCCGGGTCAAGCCCTCAATCACAACGATCCCTGATGACCTTTATATGGATGATGAAACCACTGCAGATGAACAAGCATATTCTAGTGGTGATGAGGTAGGACGTGATCACATTCCTACAGTCAACTTGAGGGCAGAGTGGTGGTAAAACCTCTAAATGAAGACAGTTCGGGCCCTCAGAACCTGCTTGGACTATTCCATCTTCTGATCTATCTATGCCAACACACAACTGGGCCTCTACTCTAAAGTCGACATATGTTCCTCCACAGGAGAACTCTTTACTTGCTCAAACTGGGGATATGGCGACATTTATGGATTGGTATTGCAAACAACAAGGAATCTCTGAACTCACTCCCAAAGACCTGGAAGGCCCTGCATTCAAAATCGTCAAAGTATTTCATCATGACGTGATTCATCTCCAATTCCAAATGGAAGAGTGCCACAAACTTCTCACCGATCAAGTGGATGATGCAATCCTCAAGTACAAGTCATGCAAAGCCACTTCCATGGGAGGTGAACCAGGCATGTAACCATTCAACCGGACTTACTTTTTCAACACATAGACCTAGAGTATCTACGATATGGTCGCTAGGTTGGAAGACCGGCCTTGTAATTTCGAAGTGAGGAGGCATAGTATCCTGATGTCGGCTTGGCGAGCAACTCGTGCATGATCTGTTCTGGATTGATGATGATGCAAGTATTGGACATCGCGGCTATGTATGGTATCTCTCATTGGTGGTTTTAAAGACAACGATTCTACATTGACCGATTCTCATCTGAAGGAGACCGACGAGCAGTAAGGACTCATATGCGTATCTTAAGTGTCATCCGAATCGAAGTCTTTTCAATGTATGGGTACAACTACATGAAGAAAATAGTCCTTCGTCGAGCTGATCTCAAAGAATACGTTATAGCAGAAAGGGACTTCAAACACATGTACCCTAGTGACTTTGAAGATCTGTACTTGTTAAATCTTCAAGGTCACTTGAACCACCTATCACCCGAAGACAAAAAGATTCTAACTACCGCTGTCAACCTATGGACCAGAAACTTGGTTATCAGACACCGCGTAGAAGACTTCCAGCTGGGAATTGAGAGTTACCAGACACAGCTAAACCTCACCAAACCTCGATGGGAAGCCACTGGATTTGAATTCAAGCATGACTACACAGTCATAGACTCTCCAAGGGCAGTTACATTCAGAGACAGATACGGGGTTCAGATGATCATGAGGTTCAATGAAATACACAAGTTCAGTGATGGCACTCTGCAACAGATAGATGAAGCGTTGGACTATCGAGTCAAGGAATTCCAGATCAACAGGACTAATCCAGGGATGAACACCAGATTTTGGACGAAGAAAGATGTTGACAGGAGCAAGGACTTCATGTTCGCTATCCAGAAACGGCTAAAGACACGACGTATCTTTCGGAATCTGGAGAGCTTTGTGGGTGGACGGATCCGAGAAGGCGACTACCGGTTACTGAAGAGAACCGAATGAGGGGTAGTCTAGTTTATACGTTGTTGTAATATGTACATTATGTAGTGACTAAAACCATAACTTAGGCTTGTATATTAAGTAACTATATGCTTCACATTCGGATAATATAAACCTGACACACTTTCTCCCAAATTTTCCTAACTTAAATCAATTGAGACCCAAAATCTCAACGGATTTGAAATTTTTGCTCGGGGGAGAAAATGTGATTTAATTATGAAAATCTGATATAAAATGTGATCTTTTAAACTCAAGTGTAGGCTCCTCCATATGTGCTAAACTTTTTCGAATATCGATGCACATATTAAGGGGGAGCGAATGGTATATGATGGCGAAGAGAACAGTACCAAAAGACCGACCCTGTATTTACTTTATCAGAGTTATAAGGATGGTATGGTTAGGTACATGTTCCCATGATCCCGCCAGAGCCGGAGGGATCTACCCAGGGACAATCCACTAGTTAGTGTAGAAGTCCTTAGGTATGATTACAAAAGGAGTAATGTGAGAATAAGGGAATAGTGCGGACTGAGATGGAGCTAGTACTGGAACATACCCAACAAGGTACTAGTAATGAAGTCTCGGTAAGCACTGAAGGGGTTGAAGAATGAAAAAGAAATGTTAAGATAAAGGGTGAAAAGAAAGCAGCCCTCCTTAAACATTAGGCAGAAACCGGGTCAATACATATGCTGTCAGAATCACATGGTTGATTGCTGACATTGAAGACAAGTATCATGGACCCAGTGATACGCTGCACAACCCTCCCTAGCCACTCAAGATCTCTCAAAGGATTCTTGTTTCATTTCTCACGGAGATCAATACATTTTTATCGTCTCTCTCACTCCGAGTTAGACGATATTGAAAAGGTGGCAGTCTGCTCCAGCCTCCGACTACTAAAAACCAAAAATGCACTATTGAGTCTAGAGCCATGAGATCATCCACATATCTCGCTAGGACACTAATTCAACTTACATTTGTTTTTCACACACTGTGAAAACAAGTAATATCTAAAGAGTCCTACGCATTATCCTCGTGGTATTGCCAGAACATCCGAGTGATACGAAAGTACTCACAATGAAGATGGAAATCCTTCTAGAGCCAACATCAAACAAGCTCTTGGTAGGTGACATGTGAGATCCTCTTAAGGATCAAGCTTGTGATAACTGGAAAGAAACGATGCTGCGGTTCTAGTATATTAATTGATGAGTAGTTTTTGAAAAACCTTTCGATGTACTCAACAACTGATTTTCGAGCACATTGACTGTGTATATCTTTCAAAACAAAAGTGTTTCTGATGAAATTTGATTTCATATTATAAAACTTTC
>BQNB010009079.1:36467-87850 GCA_026074375.1 Tanacetum coccineum
CGATGGAACTCTAAAAGAGGACCAGAGTTTACATGGGAACACGAAGACGAAATTCGTGCCAAATATCCTCATCTATTTTCAATCATCACTTCAAAATCCAATTAAATATCGGGATGAGATTTCTGTAAGGATAGCGGACTATAACAACCCACAATTTTCATAAATGTAAATATCCATCTTTTAAGTTAGATGATGTACAATCTATTAATTATATCCTCATCTATTTTCAATCATCAATTCAAAATCCAATTAAATCTCGGGACGAGATTTCTGTAAGGATGGGGGACTATAACAACCCGCAATTTTCATAAATGTAAATATCCATCTATTAAGTTAGATGATGTACAATCTATCAATTATACATGAACTCACCTTTTTAGGGAAATTTTTTGCTTTATTACATTACTTACTTTGCCAATATCTCAATGTGCAACATTTCTTGCATAACTAAAGTTAACGGGCTTAGACAACCTATCTATGGCAATCCTATCTTCATATATGTCAAGCAAACATCATAATATGTCAATTTAATATTATAATATCATTTTTACAAAGTACATTACTCATATAAGGTACCATTTGCAACATTATATCAAAACGGGCTTTAAACCGTTATCGTATGCCTCTAAACCTTAAATTCATGAAAGATTAACATCTAAAGTGAATGCACAAGCTACTAAAGCATATGTAAAAGTAATATAACATCTCATTTGAATATACATTCAATCCAAAGAAAGACACTCAATATACAATGTGTAAACCCTAATTATTCTATTCATAAGCTTTCATACATCTTTTTACACTCAAAACCCTAATTCAAAACCCTAAACCCTAAAACCGAGCTAGTTTCTAAACTATGACCCGTTTCTTGATTTTTATCCATTGTAAACTCAAACCAACTCTCAAATAAGTAGTAATAACATAAATTACAACATTCTCAATCACTTTCCATCTTAATTTCACCATATTAACAACAATGTACAAGAAACAAAGCTAGAAAACCCTAATTGTAACTTTTAACCCGTTTACTCATTTTCTACACATTTCAACCCAAACCACCTATCAACTTTTGATTATAATCCTTAATATAAGTCTTAGGATTAGTAACCTAACATTCTTAATCAAATAAACACGAATTACAAGCTAGAAAACTCAATCCGAACCCTAATGAGCCCTAAATGTACCCGTATACACCTTTCTTTCATTTTGACCCATTTTCACCAATCTTTTTGTAATCAAGCACCTCCATGACTAAGATAATTCATTCCTAAGCATATTACAAGCACCTCTCTTAAAAATATCTTCACTTTATATAGTTTTAAATTGCACATGATCTTCTTTTTTCTTTTTGTTTAGCTGCGACATCACATGGGCAAAACAACTCACCAAAGCTGGTTTCTAGCTTGACCAACACATCTAATAGACCCTCCTCATCACCCACTAGACCTCCTATGTGTCCTAACCAGATCATACAAGTTTCTTGAGCTCTAAGGGTCATTTTACCTATAAATAGCAACCATAACACTTCATATTTCTTCATCCCCCACTTCCTCCTCTATAAACCTTACATAGAAGAAATAATTTGCTCTAATAGATCCTAAGTGATCTTAAGATGGCTCAAGTTCAGAAAGGAAGCAAAAGAAACCAAGAAACGAAGCCTGGGAGTCGTTATTCTAGGCGTACGAAACCGAAAGTCCTGATTCTGACCCGTTTCTAAGCCATAAGCTCAAGAATAGGTTCTATAAGCTTATGATCTGCTTTTATAATGTTATAATGTTCATATGATCTTGCTAAAATCATAATATAAAGCTTTGAACTCAAAAACGTATGTGTTATACCTTTTAAATCCAAACCGTACACCCGAAACTCTAATTTCATGTTTTTACTTAAACTATGAGCTAAACTTGTAAAATATTGTTATAATCTATCTTAGAATGCTTAATTAATGTTAAAATAACCACTTTATTGATTAATTAAGGAATTTGAACTTAAAACCCGCACGTTTACGTTTTGAAACCCTAATATGACCCGTTTTGCTTCCTAGCTTAACGAATTGTTATTTTGAACTTGTGTTGCGTTAAAACTTCATATTTTAGTTTATTATAACTTATAAATGTCTATTGAAATGTTAAACTAAGCTTGTATGGAAATTTGGACATGTTTTGTAATTATAATCTATGCAAGGGGTATATATCGTAACTTTCGAAAACTTATACTCCCTCCGTCCCATATTAAGTGTCCATTTTTGACTTTTTAAAGTCTTTTTTCTTCAACTTTAACCTTAATTATTTCTTCTTATGTTATATGATACTCAATGCAAAATATATGAATGGATAGAGTTTCAAATGTATTTTTAATTGGTATAATTTTTAGTAAGCATTATATAACATAAAGAAAAATATTTACGGTCAAAGTTTATGAAAAAAGAATTCAAAAAGTCAAAAATGGACACTTAATATGGGACGGAGGGAGTAACTAAAAGGACTAAAAGTGTCATTTTATCAAAGTTATAACCAGAGGGATCTATTATGTCACTTTTCAAACTCCAAGGTTTACTTGGTATATCTTTCAAAGTTGAAGGACGAAATTCATAAAAATGCAAACTCCAAGGGCTTATTTGCAATTTTCCAAACCTCAGTGTCTAAAATGTAACATTTTGAAAAAGTATAAAATCATATCCAAAACATTATATGACATAACTTTAATTAATGCTTCTCGTGCTTAACATTTCCAGATATTGATAGAAAACGCTTAAAACCGATCATCCAAAAGCTATATTGTACCACAATACTAGGGAGCTTCATATTAAGATGTTCCATCTCGATATTACGTTCTGACTGAGTGGTTGGGTTTATGATTTAAAGTGCCCTCGCTCCTCAAACATTTATAGAATGGCTTCTAACATATGATGGCCCGAACGGTGATACAATAATTCCAAACTCTTCAATCAAACTCATAACTCTTAAACCAAAGTTCTAATGTACAATCTTCCTAAGACTTGACATATTCTACTCAGGTTGTGTGACGTGGCTATTTACTATCATTTTACTATATCAACATTCCCCGGTTAAGATTGTGATAAGGTCATCAGCTTTCATTTTGGATATATTTATTGCAACTACAACATATCAGGGTAAAGTTCATAACCGCCTTTATTATTTTACATGTTTTATAAACCTGCGAGGGGGCGGGATACCTTGATTGTTACAAACTCTTTTATATATAACAATGTGATTACTTTTCAAAGACTTAATGAATTCATAATCTCACATATCTTATAAACCCGTGACACCTACTATAAAATCATGAATGCAAGTGTTATGCTAAACTATATGCTATCCTGATATATTATTGCCTAGGTACATGGAAATATCTATTTGGGTAGTATCTCCCAATATCTCTTTAGTATCTCTTTGGGTAATATCTCCCAATATCTCTTTGGGTAATATCTCCTAATATCTCTTTGGGTAGTATCTCCCAATATCTCTTTGGGTAGTATCTCCTAATATCTCTTTAATATCTCTTTATCTCTTTATGTGATTCATGAGTTTAGGGTGATAATATTGTTCACTATGACAATAATGTTCTTCATAACGATTATTCATGCAATACCAACATTTCCAATTATCTACCAGCTCAGAATCAACAAACTCTTAGACTAGTTATAGTCTCTAGTGATAATTCTGTTACATCTTGTTATCTGATGATATCAAAACTCGACATCGTTTGTCAAATTCTACTAATTCTATTATGTTTAAACTCTAAATACTCTCCTCATACCTTTGGAACATAAATTTTCATTCTCAATTATATGGGCGTTAGTACAATCAATATCTCAATATTATCTAATCATTCATGATCATATCATTTTCTACACCTTACTATTTCCATATCATGTTTTTATACTTAGGTAAGACGATTTATGATCATCTTATTGAAATGAATTAGGACACTTCTTCATTTGAATAAGGAAATTATAAATCTCTGAACTATGAATTTATAAATTCTCAGTTACAAGGAGTTGAACGCTTCTTTTTGTAAGTGACTAATTATAAATAAGTAGGCTTAAGTATATAAAATATGTACAAACAAGTTTCTTTCAATCCATTTGTATAAATAATCCCTTAATCATTATCAATATTACCTTCATTTTCATTATTACCTTCATTTCAAAAATCTATATCTTACATGATTAGAAACACTCTTAAATTCATAATCATTCCTTGACATCACTCATTCCATAATCTTAGTATTCTAAAAATTTTCTATATTCTGCAACGTAATAACAAGGAAACACACAAGACTCTATACAATGTCAAATGATTTCAATACCACTAGGTATGAAAATTTCGACAAAGACTTGTGATAGCATTCTTATTTGATGTTGACTTTTAAAGGTTAATGAATAACGATTCTTTACGATCAGAGTGGCGCAGCAGAAGCGTGGTAGGCCCATAACCCACAGGTTTTGTAAATTGAAGTATTTCATCACCCAGATTCTAATTTGGAGAAATTCTATTTGCTATCATCAAAAGGTGTGGTCTTGAAAATAAGTAGACGTGTAAAAGGAGGTAATTATAATTATGGTGCACAACATAATTATAAATGCATCACACACGTGAACTTATGACCTTGATTAACCTAAATTCATACCCAGTACCTATCTCTAAACAATACCACATAACTTTTAATTAAATCTCGGGACGAGATTTCTTTAAGGGGTGGAGACTATAACAACCCAAGAATTTTCATAAAATACAAAACCTATTTTTCTATTATCACAATTATACGGGGAAATTTTTCACTTTATTACATTAGTTGTATTGTCAATATCTCAGTATGTCATGTAACTTACATAACTAAAGTAGACGAGCTCACGCAACCTATCTATGGCCATCCTGTCTTCATATATGTCAAGCAAACATCATAACATGTCAACTCAATATCATAATATCCTTATTACAAAGTACATTATTCCTATAATGTACCATTCGCAATGTTATATCTAAACGGGCTTTAAACCGTTATCGTATACCTCTAAACCCTAATTCCATGAAAGATTAACATCTAAAGTGAATGCACAAGCTACTAAAGCATATGTACAAGTATCATAACATCTCATATGAATATACATTCTATCCAAAGAAAGGTACAAGTTATTAAAAGCTCAATATACAAGTCATTAAGCATGATCTCTAAAATAGCCATTTTACCTCCGTTTTCATTCCAATTTCTTCACCACCACTTATGTACAAGCTACTATACTCATTCTACAATGTGTAAACCTTAATTATTCTATTCATAAGCTTTCATATCTATTTCTACATTCAAAACCCTAATTCAAAACCCTAAACCCTAAAACTGAGCTAGTTTCTAAACTATGACCCGTTTCTTCATTTTTATCCATTGTAAACTCAAACCAACTCTCAAATAAGTAGTAATAACATAAATTACAACATTCTCAATCACTTTCCATCTTAATTTCACCATATTAACAACAATGTACAAGAAACAAAGCTAGAAAACCCTAATTGTAACTTTTAACCCGTTTACTCATTTTCTACACATTTCAACCCAAACCACCTATCAACTTTTGATTATAATCCTTAATATAAGTCTTAGGATTAGTAACCTAACATTCTTAATCAAATAAACACGAATTACAAGCTAGAAAACTCAATCCGAACCCTAATGAGCCCTAAATGTACCCGTATACACCTTTCTTTCATTTTGACCCATTTTCACCAATCTTTTTGTAATCAAGCACCTCCATGACTAAGATAATTCATTCCTAAGCATATTACAAGCACCTCTCTTAAAAATATCTTCACTTTATATAGTTTTAAATTGCACATGATCTTCTTTTTTCTTTTTGTTTAGCTGCGACATCACATGGGCAAAACAACTCACCAAAGCTGGTTTCTAGCTTGACCAACACATATAATAGACCCTCCTCATCACCCACTAGACCTCCTATGTGTCCTAACCAGATCATACAAGTTTCTTGAGCTCTAAGGGTCATTTTACCTATAAATAGCAACCATTAACACTCATAGTTCTTCATACCCCCACTTCCTCCACTACAAGACCTTACATAGAAGAAATAAAGCTCTAATAGTCCTAAGTGATCTAAGAAGGCTCAAGTTCAGAAAGGAAGCAAGAAGAAATCCAAGGAAACGAAGCCTGGGAGACGTTATCTAGGCGTTACAAACCGATAGTCCTGATTCTGACCCCGTTTCAAAGCCATAACTCAAGAATAAGTTTCATGATAAGGCCTTATGAGCTGCTTTTATAATGAGTGTATATGTTCATATGATCTGCTAAAATCATAATATAAAATCTTTGATCTCAAAAACGTATGTGTTATACCGTTTTAAATCCCAAACCGTACACCGTCCGAAACCTAATTCATGTTTTTTACTTAAACTATGAGACTAAACAGTAAGAATATTGTTTTAAATCTCATCTAGAAAGGCTTAATTAATGTAAAAAATAACCACTTTATTGTTAATTAAGGAATTTGAACATGAAAACCCCACGTTTCCTTGAAACCCCTAAATTATGACCCGTTTAGCTTCCTACTATAACGAATTGTTATTTTGAACTTGTTTTGGCGTTAAAACTTCATATTGTTAGTTTATTATAACTTATAATGGTCTATTGAAATTTTAAACTAAGCATGTAAGGAAATTTTGACTGATTTGTAATTATAATCTATCATATGGTATAATATCCGTAACGCTTCGAATAGCTTAGACTCGCTCCGTCCCATATAAAGTTATCCCATTTTTGACTATTTTTAAAGTCTATTTTTTCTTCAACTTAACCTTAATTATTTCTTCTTTATGTTAATGATACTAATGCAAAATATTTGAATGGAAGAGTTTCAAATGTATTTTATTTAATTGTATAATTTTTTTAGTTAAGCAATTATATAACATAAAGAAAAATATTTACGGTCAAAGTTTATGAAAAAAGAATTCAAAAAGTCAAAAATGGACACTTAATATGGGACAGAGGGAGTAAATAAAAGGACTAAAAGTGTCATTTTATCAAAGTTATAACCAGAGGGATCTATTATGTCACTTTTCAAACTCCAAGGTTTACTTGGTATATCTTTTCAAAAGTGAAGGACAAATTCAGAAAAATGCAACATACCAAGGGCCTTCTTTGCAATTTTTCCAAACCCACAGTGTCTAAAAAGGTAACATTTTGAAAAAGTATAAAAATCCATATCCACTACATTTATATGACAAGACTTTAATTAATGCTTCTCGTGGCCTTAACATTTCCAGATATTGACTAAAAACGGCTTAAAACCGAGCATACCAAAAGCTATAGTTGCAACCACAATACTAAGTCCTTCATATAAGATGTTCCATCTCGATATTAACTATTCAGACTGAGTGTTGGGTTTTATGATTAAAGTGCCCTCTAGCTCCTCAAACATATATAGAATGGGCTTCTAACATATGATGGCCCCCGGACGGTGATACAATAACTCCAAACTCTTCAATCCAAACTCATTAAACTCTTAAACCAATAGTTCTAATGTACAATCTTCGCTAAGACGTATGACAATAGTCTAACACAGGTTGTAGTGACGTGGCTATTTTACGTATCATTTTACTATAATCACATTCCTCGCGGTGTAAGATTAGGATTAAGGTCATCAGCTTTCATTTCGGAATATTTTTATTGCAACTACATATCAGGTAAAGTTCAGAACCTCGCCTTTACTTATTGCTTGTTTTATAAACCCGCGAGGGGGATACATGCTTGTTACAAACTCTTTTATATACTCATAACAATGTCTTTTCAAAGACTTAATGAGTTCATAATCTCACATACTTTATAAACCCGTAATACCTGTTGTAAACTATGAATGCAAGTGCTTATTAAAGCTTTAGGCTATTCTGATAAATATTACATAAGTACATGGAAAATATCTATTTTGGGTTAGTATCATCCCAATATCTCTTAGTATCTCTTTGGGTAATAACTCCGCAATAATCTCTTTGAGTAATAGTCTTCATACTATCTCTTTGGTAGTATCACCCAATGACTCTTGGTAGTATACTCCTAATATCTATATTAATATACATAACTCTTTATGTGATTCATGCGAGTTTAGGGTGATAATATTGTTCACTATGACAATAATGTTCTTCATAACGATTATTCATGCAATACCAACATTTCCAATTATCTACCAGCTCAGAATCAACAAACTCTTAGACTAGTTATAGTCTCTAGTGATAATTCTGTTACATCTTGTTATCTGATGATATCAAAACGTCGACTTCTGTTATTGTCAAATTCTACTAATATCTATTATTCAAACTCTAAATACACTCTCATACCTTTGGAACATAAATTTTCATTCTCAATTATAGGCGTTTAGTATCAATCAAAATCCTTCAAGAATATACCTCGTAATCATTCATGATCAATATCATTTTCTACAACCTTACTATTATCATTTCATGTATTATACTAAGGTAAACGATTTATGATCATCTTATTGAAATGAATTAGGAACACTTCTTCATTTGAATAAGGAAATTAGTAAATCGTCTAACCTATGAATGATATAAATTCTCAGTTACAAGGTGTTTGACTCGTCTTCTTATGTAAGGTGATCTAATATATAAATACTAGGCTTAAGTATATAAAACATGTACAAACAAGTTTCCTTGTTACATCCATTAGTAAAAAGTATTCCCTTAATTCATATCAAATTACCTATCAATTCATATTACCTTCCATTTTCAAAAATCTATATCTTACATGATTAGAAACACTCTTAAATTCCATAATCATCTTCCTTTGACATCACTCAGTTCCATAATCTAAGTAGTCTAAAAAATTTTTCTATATACTCAACGTATTAACGAAGGAAGACACAGCAAACTCTATACCAATGTCAAAATGATTTCAATACCACTAGTAATGAAAATTTCGTCAAAGACTGTTATAGCTTTCTTATTTGATTACTTTTAAAGTGTTAAATGAATAAACGATTCTTTACGTATCAGAGTGGCGCACAGAAGCGAGGTTAGTGCCCCAGTATCCCCCAGGCTTTGTAAAGTGAGTAATTTTCATCACGCCAGAATCTAATTAGGAGAAATTCTATTGCTATCATCAAAAATGTTTGGTCTTGAGGGAAAATAAGTAGAACGTGAAAAGGAGGTAATTATAATTATGGTGCACAACATAATTATAAATGCATCACACACGGAACTTAAACCTTGATTAACCTAAATTCAATACCCAGTACCTGATCTCTAAACAATAACCACATAACTTTTAATTAAATCTCGTGACGAGATTTCTTTAAGGGTGAGACTATAACAACCCAAGAATATTCATAAAATACAAAACCTATTTTTCTATAGTCACAATTATACGGGAAAATTTTTCACTTTATTACATGTAGTTTGTATTTCCAATATCTCATAATGTCAGTGAACTTACATAACTAAAGTAGACGAGCTCACGCAGACCTATCTATGGCCATGCCTGGTTACCCCCCCCCCTCCACCCCCCCCCCCCCCCCACCCCCCCCCCCGGCTGGGGGCAAGATATATTCAAGCAAACATCATAAACATTGTCATACTCAATATCAAATATCCTTATTATAAATTACATTATTCCTATAGATGTACCCATTCGTATTGTTATTCTAAACGCTTAAAACGTTATCGTAACTCTCTACACCCTAAATTCCATGAAAGATTAACATCTAAAGTTAATGCACAAGCTACTAAATCATATGTACAAGTATCATAACATCTCATATGAATATACCTTCTATCCAAAGAAAGGTACAAGTCATTAAGCATGATCTCTAAAATAGCTATTTTACCTCTGTTTTCATTCCAATTTCTTCACCACCTACTTATGTGACAGCTACTATACTCATCTACAATGTTAAAACCCTAATTAAATCTAGTCATAACTTCAGATCTATTCTACATTCAAAACCCTAATTCAATACCCTAAACCCTAAAACTTAGCTAGTTTCTAAACATGACCTGTTCTTTCTTCATTTATCCATTGTACAGAGCTCAAACCAAATCTCAAATAATGGTGAATAACATAAATTACAACATTTCTCAATCACTTTCCATCTTCATACACCCATAATTAACAACAAGGGTACAAGAAACAAAGCTAGAAAACCCTAATTATGCCCTAATTGTAACTTTTGACCCGTTTACTCATTTTCTACCCATTTTAACCCAAACCACCTATCAAATTTTGATTATAATCCTTAATATAAGTCTTAGGATCAGTAACCTAACATTCTTAATTCAAATGTAGCACGAATTACAAAGCTAGAAAACCGTCATCATTAACCCAAATGAGTCCCTAAATGTACCCGTATACACCTTTCTTTCATTTTGACCCATTTTTCACCAAGTATTTTTGGCAATCAATCACCCTCCATAATTAAGCAACTTCAGTTCCTAACACTACAAGCATCATCCGTTCAAAATATCATCACTTTATAGGAGTTTTAAATTGCACGATGAATCTTCTTTTCTTCTTATTTAAGCGCGGATCACAGTGGCAAAACAACTCACCAAAGCTAGTTTCTAGCTTCTGACCACATATCTAAAAGACCCAACCATCACCCCCCTCATACAAAAAAACCCCTCCTATGTGTCCCTAGACCAGATCATTAACAAGTTTCCTTGAGCTCTAAGGTCATTTTACCTATAAATATCAACCATAACACTTCATATTCTTCATCCCCCACTTCTTTCCTCTATACCCTTACATAGAAGGCAATAATTTTGCTCTATATAGATCCTAAGTGATCTTAAAAAGGCTCAAGTTCAGAAAGGAAGCAAAAGAAACCAAGAAATGAAGCCCGGGAGTCGTTATTCTAGGCGTACGAAGCCAAAAGTCCCGATTCTGACCCGTTTCCAAGCCATAAGCTCAAGACCAGGTTCTCTAAGCTTATGATCTGCTTTATAACGTATAATGATCATAATGATCTTGCTAAATATCATAAATAAAAAGCTTATGAAACTCAAAACCTATGTGTTTATACCTTATTTATCTAAAACCTACACCCGTTAACCTCTAATTTCATGTTTTTACTTAAACTATGAGCTAAACCTTGTAAACTATTTGTTATAATCTAATAATCATGCTTAAATAATTTAAAATAAACCACTTTATATTGATTAACTAGGAAGGAATTTGAACTTAAAACCGCGGCATTAACGTTTTTTGAAACCCGTAATATTACCCGTTTTGCTTCCTAGCTAACGAATCGTTATTTTAAAACACATGCGTTTGCATAAAAACGTCATATTTGTTTAATTAAAACGTTTATAAATAACTATTGAATATGTTAAACTAAGCTTGCATGGCAATTGTGGACATGTTTTGTAATTATAATCCACCATGCAAGAGGATATAATATCATAACTTTTGGAAACGTTATAACTAAAAGACTAAAAGTGTCATTTTATCAAATTTATAACTCTAGGGATCTAGTATTGTCACTTTTCAAACTCCAAGTTCTACTTGTATATTCTTACAAAGTATGAAGGACCAAGTCGAAATAGTGCAAACGCCAAGGGCTTATTTGTAATTTTCACAAACCACAGAAGTTTGGTCTAAAAATGTAACATTTGAAAAGGTAAAAAATCATTCTAAAACAATATATGCCGATATCTTTTAATTAACGCTTCTCAGGCTTAACATTTCCGATGATGAATAAAACGCTTTAAACCAGAACATAGGAATCAAATCAATAATTTACCAACAATACTAGAGGCGCTTCATATTACGGATGTTCCATATCACGATATTACATTCTTACTGAGATTGGTTGGTTTACAATTTAAAGTGCCGCCAACTTCCAAATTTATTTAGAATGGCTTCTAACATATGATGGCCCGAACGGTGATACAATAGTTCCAAACTCTTCAATCAAACTCATAACTCTTAAACCAAAGTTCTAAAGTACAATCATCAAGAAGACTTGACATAATTCTAGGTCTCAATTAATGATGACGTGACTGATTTACTGATCATTTTTTACTATATCTACACAACAATCACCTACGATGTAAGATGTGTGATAAGGTCATCAGCTTTCATTATGAATAATTTTATTGCACAACCTATAATGAAGTTCATGAACCTTGCCTTTACTTATATACATGTTTTATAAACCCGCGAGGGGGATACATGCTTGTTACAAACTCTTTTATATACTCATAACAATGTGATTACTTTTCAAAGAATTAATGAGTTCATAATCTCACATACTTATAAACCCCGACTACCTGCTAGTAACTATGAATGCAAGTGCTTATTAACTGGTAAATGCTATTCTATATAATATTACTTAAGTACCTGGGAAATGTCTATTAGGTAGTATCCTCCTAATACCGTCGTTAAGTATCGCTTGGGTTAATAACTCTTTAATATCTCTATTGTGGTAATATCTCCAATGATCTCTTTTGGGTAGTATCATCCCAATTATCATCATTGGGTATATCTCATAATATCTCTTTAATAACTCTTTATCATCTTATGTGATTCATGAGTTTAGTGTGATTAATACTGTTCACTAATGACAACATTTTCTTCATCACGATTATTTTCCTAGACCATACCAACATTTTTCGAATTATGATAACTTGTATTTAACTATTACATTTTAAAACCTATGAATTTCACTCAACTTTTGTGTTGACACCATTTACCATGTTTATCTCATGTATATTAAGTAAGTTTGGAGTGCATGGACTCGAAGATGGCTGAACTGTTATCATTCAAACATAATGTTTTAGATTTTAGGACCTGCATTTTGTAAAAACTCTAATTATAATGAATGATAACTAAATTTTTCCAACAACGTCTCTTTTAAAGTTGTTTTCTATGATTATGATTGTTGTATCCATGAAGTAATACCCCAGATTAGCTTCTGCTGCTATATTGTAAAAATGGGGGTGTTACACTTAGTGCCTTGCATTTCAGTTGTTATCAAAAAGTCTACCTAAATGCAAGAATCATGTCTTTTGTAATATCCATGTTATAGAAACAACTTATGATGTTTCATGTACTTTTAAATTTGTTCTTGAAGATGTTGTAATTCAGATAACTTTACTTTTATCAAATCATGTATGATGTTTTTTATCTATCATCTTGTGTGATGTTTATTGATATGTTACACCTCGCGTTTCCGCCTTGGTAGGGTGTTGATTCGTCCAAACTACACCTTAAAATACATATAATATATAATAAAATATAAAATATATATAGTAAGTGTAATCCGAAACACAATCAATGATACCGAGAAGTAGTATAGAATTTTCCCGGGTCGTTTATCCCCAACGAGGCTGGACTGGAGAATCGAAACAGTCGAAGATTTGAGTTTGAAGGAAGGAATTGATTTGAGAAGGTGGAAAAGTCAAATTAAACAATAACAAATAAAAACGTTTAAGAAAATCCTAAAAATTACGAAATTAAGCTGAAAAACGGGAGCACGAATCCCGAACAAAGGGGGAAAAACCTAAAATCTTTAAAAATAACCCTACGAAGAAATTTTTACTTCTAAACTACTCTAGGGAACAAATAACGAAGAATGAAAAAGACTAGACCGAAAACGGAGTTCGTTTGACCCAAAAACGAGTCAACACAAAAAACGAACCCGGACCCGTTCTTTAAAAAATGAAAAGTTGTAAAAATGACCCTACGAAAAGTTTTAAATTTTTCCTACAAACTATATGACAAAATAAAATTTTCTAAAAAAGAAAAATATTTTTTTTGATAATTTTTGTATTTTTTATGAATTTTTAAAATTTTTAACTAAATTAAATTGTAAAAAATACTAAATGACTACGAAAAATTCTGAAATTTTTTCTAAAAATACTAGACACTTTAATACACCTACGAAAAATAAGAAACAAAAGATTGCTTAATGAATAAGCCCGTAAATAAGCTTATACAGCTTATAAGCTTATAAGCCGAAAACCTCTATAAGTATCAATGCCCTTGAGTCTTTAACGAAAAAGACCCAAGGGCGCAGCGGTATGTGTGTTATAAAAGAGGGACTGTATCGAGAGGTCCCGGGTTCGAGTCTTGCTCACCCGGGCCTCTTGTCTTTCCCTCTTTTTTTTTTGAAAAACTTCAAAAAGCAAAGTTGTTAAGCTCGTGGGGCTTAACAACTTTGTCAACTACGACTTTTTCTAAAAAGGCCTAAATAAGCTGAAAAATCAGCTTAAAAGTGACAGAATGCTTAAAATGGCTTTAAGGCTAAAATGGCTAAGACATTTGCACTTGTGGTGGACAATAAGCTAGGCTCAGGACTAAATAAGCTAAGAGGGGGGGTGGGGGCTAAACTTATCCTAAATAAGCTAAAAAAACTAGAAACTAGAATAAAATAAGCTGAAATCAGCTTATGATGACAAAAAGCTAAATCAAAGCTTAAAAAGGCTAAAGGCTTAACTTTTTGGACAAATAAGCTAGGAAAAAGGGCAAATAAGCTAACATCTAACTACACTATCCTAAATAAGCTACTAGGAACAAAATTTTAGCTTATGAAATAAGCTAAATAAGTCAAAAATGAAATAAGCAATTCCTACACTTAACTTGACCAAAAACAGTCCAAAGGCAACTTATGGCTTAAGAATAAGCTATCTAATAAGCTTCTTAAGGTCTGAAACTTAGAGGGCTTATCAAGGGGCTTATAGACTCTTAAAATAAGCCAAGAAATTGAGCTTAAGTACTCTTAAAGTTTAAGAAAAAGGAGCTTAAAATCTCCCCTTTGCACCAGGGGAGATTAAAGCTAATAACTAGGGGCTTATTTGACAGCTTTTTAAAAGCTGTCAAATAAGCTCAAAATTGAAAAATAAGCTTAAACAGCTTGAGTGCCCTAGCAAATGGACTTATGCACCAATTTTTGACTTCTAAAAACCATTAAAACTTGCTGAATTTTACTTTTGAAAAAGGCTTTTCAGATTTAAAAAATTTTACACTTAAAAACTTGGGCTGTTTTGACTTAACAAGTCAAAGTGCACCAAGTGTGTTAGCAGCTTGTTTTGACACACTAAAACACACACTTTTTTGAACCTTAACTCAAAATCCCAAGTGCTTAACTAAATAAGCACTTGTGGTGTTTCTTAAAACCACAGTTTCAAAGTTGGCTTGGAAAAGCTTTGAAAAACAAATTTTAAACTTAAAAACTTTCAAAAACAGCTTAATACCAGCTTAAAACTTAAGCTAAAACTAGCTTGATGACCTCAACCCAAACACAAAGCCATTTTGACCCGTTTTGAGTGTTGACCCAAACACTCCCTTAATTTTTAAAAAGGACTTTTAAAACCTATAAAAGCTAATTTTTACTGAAGTTTTAAATAGACTAATATTACTTAAGCTATTTAAGACATAAAAAAGATAAAAAGAAAAACAAATAAGCACTTAAATTTGATGATAAGCTAGTGACAGTACAAGCTTATTTTTGGCAGTTTTAGATAACTTGAATGAAAATGAAGTAAAGAGCATTAAAAACATACTTAAACATTAAATAACACTAATAAGCATAAAAAGATATCAATAAGCTGAAAAATAAGCTAAATAAGTTGTGCTACAGTAATAAGCAAAATTTGAAAGAAATTTTACCTTTGATCCTTTGATCATAAATGATCCTTTGAAGACCTAATTAAGCTCTAAATCCCTACCCTTAGCTTATAATTAAGCTAAAACTAAGCTGAAAACCCAATAAGCCATCCATAATAGCTTATTCATCCAAGCTCTTTAATCCAACAGTACCTTTGCTCTTTAAGTTTTTGTAAAAATGTTGAGTGGGTTATAGAAACAGCTTATATTGAAAGCTTAAAAGATTTTTAAGAAGGCAAATGTAACTTAGAAAACAAGTAAAAGAGCTTACTGAATTTTCATTAAAGATTGAAGTGCAAGTACAAGAAACTTTAAACTGAAAAACACTTAAAAAAACATTTTAAGAAAAAAAAAAAAAAAAACTACACTTAAATTACTAAAAACTAACTCACTAGCCTCAAGGGCTTTACAATGCTTTAAATAGGAAAATACGACCTAGGGTTTATGTCTTCTTGGAATTCTTGCTTCTTGCAGGTGTGTTTCTTTGTAGACACACTAATGAAGTGTGTTTGTTGTGAGAGTGCAAAGACTAAGCAATCCTGGCCCTCCATTTCCCTTTGTACCCAAACCTTTGATCCGGACCCTTGATCGAATGTGGTGGATTTATGGATTGCCAACATGGCAAAGCTCCTTTTTAGGTGGGAAAGATAGTGGAGAGGAGGGGGGGTTTGTCCATGGGGTGGTTTGGGTTGCAGGTAAAGAAAGGTGGTCTCGTAGCGTGGAGAGTGTGTGATTGTGTGAACCCGTGACTTGGTTTGGATGAAAAAGGGCGGGAAAAAGGGTTATGAAAAGGAAAGGGGGTGACAGGTAATAGTTTAGGGGAGTTGCCACTTTTGGTCCTCCAAAGTTATAGGGAGGTTTGCAATTTTCGTCCTTGTGGTGTTAAAGGTTTGGGGATTTGGCAGTTTAAGTACAAGGGTTATAAGTGCAATTGCATCACACGTCCTTGTGTGTTATAACTCTATGGTTTTGGCAGTTTTGACCCTTGGAGTTTAACTTTCCCACATTGGCAGATTCCACCCTTCTCTTCTTTTCTCTTGTTTTCTTTTTTAAATAAGTTTAGGGTTTTAACAAATTTAACCCTCAAACTTATTTTTCTTGACTTTTGGCTTCGGGGTTGACTTGTGTTGACTTTTGTTGACTTTTTCAGGCTTTTGGTTTGACTGGACTTTGTCTTTTTCCTGCTTTTCCATTCCGTGTCCGGTTTTTGTCATTTTGGCTTCGTTTTTCGTCCTTTTCTTAGATATCCGTTCCTGCATAACACAATTAGCAAAACAAGCGTATATTTGGCATTTTAAGTCCGTTTTTGGTTATTTTAGCTCGTTTTTAAAGGTAAAAGGTATGTGTAATTAAACACATACCAATGACATTGAAAGAGACTTATTCCCTTTTGTGCCTGGTCCTTACTATGCTGACTATCCATAGGGGGTCTTATTGGTGGTTCATACCAGATTAGCCGGAAGTAGTAGGATCTTTCCTGTGACCCTGCTTTTGAGATTCTTAATAAGGAGGTTTTTAAAGATCCTAAGGTATGCAAAGCTGTCGTTCACTAGTTTCCTACCCCGACTGAAGTTGTGCGGGTTAAAACTTTGTCTGATGAGCAGCTCACCGAGAAGTTGAGTGTTCTGCACTAGGGGTGAGCAAAACGGATTGCGGATTGGACCGGACCGAGAAACCGGCCCGAATTAGACCGACCGGACCGAACTGAACTTATTTCGGTCCGGTCCTCGGTTCATCCTTTTCCTTATTTTTGGTCCTTGGTCTAGTTCGGTCTAACGAAAAAACTGGCAATTATGCCTTATTGGACCAGACCAGGCCGAAGAACGAACCGAACCGGACCATTTTGGTCTGGTGTTTTGGCCAAATTCAATATCCGTCCGGTCTGGTTTTTATCGGTCTGGTCCGGTTTTTGGACTGTGAGCACCCCTATTATGCACTATGTTATGATGTCTCATGGTGGAGAGTTGCTAGCCCGATTCCGGGGCTTGATTAAGGCCCATGATCAATACAAGTTGCTAAGCGAAACAAAGTTTAAGGGTTTACAACAACAACTTTCTTATATTAATAGTCTGAACTCTAAAATTTCTAATCTGAAGGAGCAAATAGGTACGCTTAATGAGAGGGTTGTAACCTCTAAGAATACTTTGGTTAAAGCCACGGAAAAGTCTAAGGATAGGAAGAAGAAATCCAAATCCCTCTCCAAAGCTCTGGATCAGTTTACTGCCAAGGCTACTCGCGTAGCTTCTGACTCAAATGATGCTCGGAGAGTCGAGGCTCAATTGACTATGCAACGGGATAAATTGCGTACACTCAGGAATTAATTGACTTTGGTGTAGTAATTCATATTTGCACTTTCCTGGAGGGAGAAAAGTGCATTTCCGGGTCTTAATTGATTCTGGTGCTATGGTTTCAACTTCGTTAAGGGATAAAATGTGTACCTTAAGCTGAATTCAAACAAGACTAGAATGCTTCCTAAGTGAGACGATGTTGATGATATCATCCCTCCCACAGTGTATCCTAAATGAGAAAGGAGGTCCATAAGAAGATTTTTGATTTGATTCTTAATCAGTCTCAAAGGTGTATGTTTGGAAGGGAGCTGAAGAAAAAAAAGAAGCCTACTAGTTGAGAGGGAGTAAAAACTTAACTAGATTCTACAAGCTGAAGAAATAAAGTTGGAGCATTCAATTAGATCAAGGTCATGAAGACAATCTCAAGGAATGCTAGACTTTATTCTTATTATTTTGCTTTATTTTTGCTTGTTGGAAACATTGTAACCAATTCACGTGTGACACCATCTTGGAGGGAGATTGTTAGCCTCACTATTTTAGTAAAGTGATGTTGAGTTTTGTATACCCAAAATATATATATAAAATAAAATACTTCAAAGAGCTATTAAGAAAATTCCCTAAGGAAAATTCACTCTCAAAAATATATATAATATAATATATAATACGTATATTTAACCGGGTAAATATGATCACTCGGGTCGTTTCCCCAACGACTAGTGAAATTGAAACCTTGTTTAAGCTTGGATTATGATTTGAATAAGCAAATGGATTATTTGATAATCTAAAACAACAAGTAAATTTGAACAATTAAAAGCAATTAAACAATTAAACAAATACGGGAAACAAATAAAACGCGACAATTAGGCAAGTAGACTAAAATTAATCCCTAAAATTGCAAATTAAATTTCTAAACCTAAGATAGGACAAAACTAAATTTTAGGAATAAGGAAAACATTTTTTTTGATTATTTTTGAATATAATATGAATTTAAAACTAGTTTAATCTAATTAAATCTTATAAAAATAGCCAAAATTAAGTACTAAAATTCGGAAAAAATGATTTTTAATCTTTTAAAAGTCTAAAATAACATAAAACTCAGAAAAAAAACAAAATAACTATTTTAACCTATTTTTAAAATTTAAAATCTATTTTGAAATTAAAAATAAAAGCTTAAAAATGAAATTAAAATCTAAAAAGTGTAAAAATGATTTTACTGAATGTAAACCTAAAGCTATTTTTTTTAAAACTAAAAACTATTTTTTTGTATTTTCCTGAAACTTTTTTCTATTTTTTATTGATTTTTTAAGATTTTAACTTCTGAAAAATTATTAAAAATAAAATAATTGATGAAAAATTACAAAAAATTCAGGAAAAATCTATAATGATACGAAGATTACTAGAAAAATAAAAGAAAGAACTCAGCTTATTAAATAAGCTGAGAAAGAAAGTTATTAAGCTTTTCGGGCTTATTATTAAAAAGGGAAATAAAAATGTGTACTAGTATTAAATTGTGTGTGATATGGATGGATGAGCTATTGAAGCAAACTGGTTAAGGCGTGTGTGTTGTGTGTGGGAGGTCGTGGGTTCGAGTGTGGGCAACCCCTTTTTGCTCTTTTTTTTTATTTTTGACTTATATGAAAATCTAAATACTAGGACTTAAAGAGGACACAAAAATAAGCTACTTTTATAAAAGAGACCTAAACTGAAACTAACTAATAAGCTCAAAAACAGCTTATCAATAAGCTGTCACAGAAAGTGGGGTTTTGGGCTTATTTTTACTAAAACAGCTATATTAAGCTCAATTTTAGAAACAAAAGAAGTTTTGGAAAGCTAGTGATGTGCTTAATCTATCTATGAAAAGAAATTTGAGCTTAAACACACTATGAGAACCAACTGAAACGATGATGAAAGTAAGCATAACTCAGGAAATAAGCATATAGCTACAAAACTAACAAGCTCAATTGCTCAAAAAGCTAATTCAGCAAATGAGCTTTTGCAATCTTGACAAACTACTTATAAGCTACTAATTTAAACAATAAAATCTACTGCTACAAGCTAGAAATTAAAATTCAAAAGCTATCAACTCATTAGCTAAAAACTTTAAAATGTTTTTTGGTTTCTGTTTTTCAGGTTTTTTAGTAACTTTGACAGCAAAATAAGCTAGTAGAATAAGCTAGAAAATAAAATTTAAGTCTTAATCTATTTTAAGCTATAACTAATCTAAATCCTACTCTAACCTTAGAAACTTAAACCTTGGATTACCTAGCTATAAATTAAGCTAAAAGTGACAGTAGGAACTCCTTAGTTCCTACTGATGCACTTTGCACAAGTGCAAAGTTATAGTGCAGGTTAACCTAGTGACTACCACTACCTTAAACACACTCAAATGAGAGTGTATAAACACAATGCAAGCAAATCATGGCCTTAAGGGATTTGGATCCGAAATTTCACAAGCAAAAGGAAAAGGCACAAGGTACCCTTTTTAGTGCTGAGAATGAAAAATAATCCTAAACTTTTTAAATTTTGAAATCTAACTTATAAAATCACTTCACCTAATGATCTTAAATGAAACTAAAGCTAACTCAATCAATTGCTTCAAAAAAACCTTTGCCTTTTAAAGGTCAAATTTACTTAAACCAAACACCCCTTAAGGTTTGACAGATTTGAGATAAGCTTTTGAAAATGTAATCTAGCCTACAAAACTTGAGTACCAGATGATTATGAGTTTATTACAAACTTATCTAACATAAATTAACAGCTGAATTAAACTAAAATGCAGGATCTAAGAAACT
The DNA here is from genome assembly GCA_026074375.1 of Tanacetum coccineum. NCBI lineage: Eukaryota > Viridiplantae > Streptophyta > Magnoliopsida > Asterales > Asteraceae > Tanacetum > Tanacetum coccineum. The sequence continues at coordinate 57,196 of BQNB010009079.1, forward strand.
ACTCTAATATTTTTGGTTTTTTATGAGTTTATGACAGTAATGAAAACACCATGATCTAATGACTATAAAACTTAAAACAGAAGCTAAGAGATTTATAATAAGCACAAATAAACACAATGAAGCACAAATAAGTGGAGCATAATTAGTAATAAGAAGATCTAAACTAAGTAAGCAATATGTAATTATTTAAAGCTAGAATAAAGGTTTTCCAAAGAGAAACTTTACAAATTATATAGCTAAACTAGAGTCCTAATTAGGAGCTACAAGCTCTCCTAGCTTATTTAAATAAGCTAGGGAGTTAAGTCCTTAGTGTCCTTCCGGATTGATCTCTCTTCCAAATAAGCTCATGAATTCAATCTCCAAAGGTAAATATATGTTAAACTGATTTAAGGTTTTGATATGATTAATACTGAATTAAATAAGCTCTATTTCAGCTTATAGACTGAAAGATCTTAAAATGAGCTTTTTAGCTTATTGAGACAATTTGGCTAATTAAGAGAGCTTATGAATAAAAAGAAAAGAGAGCTTATAACTGACTTAAACTAAATTTCATTTAAAAAGAGCTGAATTACATTACTTAAAATAAATTACAACTGATTTAAAAATTACATTTAAAAACTATACTAGGCTAAAACTCTAGAAAGGAAAAAGAAAAAGGACATCCTGTGTGTGTGATGAGAGGGTCTATTTATAGTCCGAAGCTGAACATTCTAGGCCTTTGCTTGCATCATAAATCTCTGCCATTCATTTCCCAATCATTGGAGGGCTATTGTAAGCCGTTGGATCATTTCTTGGGATCACATGGATTGCCAAGCTGGCAATCCTTGATGTGACCTTTGTGTTACTTCTGTGAGAGGCTTTAGTGCAAAACCCACACACCCTTGTGCTTTCTCCATAGCTTACGTGGCCTAGAGCTTGTGTGAAGCTAAGTAATCCCCTGATAAAGACTGATTTGACCCTTCATTTGTGTTAAGGAGCTCTTGAATTGTCTTAATTGCCCATTGATTTTAATTTGCCCTTTGTTTTGACTGCTTGGTGAAATGAGAGAGACGAATGAACAGTAAAAAGGGTTTCGCGCCTTTATAACTGAAGCGGGTAACTTATTTTTGAACTTTGGCCCTTTGACAAATTCAGTCCCTCTCTTTTGTTTTCTCCTTTCCTAGTTATAAAGGGCTTTGGAAATGTGCAAGTTTGGTCCCTGTGGTTTATAAAAAGAGAGGTAAGCTAAGTTTTGGGCTTATGGAATGGGCTTTTTGGCTAAATGGATCCGGATAAGGTATTTTAGGGTTTTTTAGGCCCAATAAGGTTTCTTGGGCCCAATAACGTTTCTTGGGCCCAATAAAGGGTAAGGGGTTATTTTTTGGACTTTGGTGAAACTTGGAGGGTAAAAATGGAATATTTTTGAGTCTTGTCTTTTATTGGTTGACTTTTTGTCTACGATGAAGATTCCGAACGTACCAAATACGTCGGTTAAACTTATGCTTTTCCCGTTTTCTCTCGAAGGGGCAGCCCGGATATGGCTGGAAAAAGAACCCCCTCGATTGATTGAAACATGAGATGATCTTGTTTCGAAATTTATTAACAAATTCTTCCCTCCCTCTAAAACGACAAATCTCAGAAATGAAATCACGAGATTTCAGCAAAAATTTGATGAGAAGTTTTATGAGGCTTGGGATCGTTTCAATGATCCTTTTAAGGGATGCCTCTAACATGGGGTTTTCGGAATTGCCTCATCGATACATTCTTACTATTCCTCAATGCATTTGATACAAGATTCATTGAACTCTGCTGCCGGTGGTAACTTCTTAGACAAAATGCCTCGAGAATGTTTAAAAATCATCGAGAGCAAGTCTAAGGTACGTCAACCACGAAACAAAGCTGTTGAAGCTAAAATGAGTACCAGCTCTTCCACTCTCAAGGCAAGTTCATCTGCATGTTGCTGAATCATAAGACATGGTTCGGGCATTAATTCTTGACAGAAAGAACCAAACCCCAGCTTCCGCCCCCGTAAAAGCGGTTGAACAAAGTTGTGTAACTTGTGGGGGAGGTCATTCTTATCAAAACTGTCCAGCCACTATAAACAACATTTCCTTGGACAATATCCAGAGTATTTGTTTCCCAGGCCGCCTGCGGCCTCAATTTCAAACCAAGCTAATTCTGGTGATCGACTCGTTGGTCTCAAATTCAAATACGACCTACTGTTTCCCTCCATTTCAAGAATCTCCTCAGCAAATAGTCAAAACAATTTCATAGAGGAAACAACTTCAATTCTGTGTAACAGAGGAAACAATTTCAACCAAGGTCTGATTTTTTCGGGACCGCCGGTCAATCAACAATGTAGGCTCTTCAAGGACCTGTCCTCAGACACCACGGTATGTCAAAAAACGATTTTGAAAGATATGTCACAGCCAATGATGCGAGATGTGAGTAAACATGCAAAAACCAAAGGTCAAAACCTGCAATACCAAATGGCAAATTTGACTGACAGGCTTTCATATTTGTTACTGCTAATAAAGCTTTTACTCCCTCGGTTCTGGAACTCTTCCTGTGTAACACTGGTTACCCAACCCAATATGAGATTTTAAGTATCAATTACCCGAAGTGGTTGTTACCATCCAAGGACCGAAAGCAGGTAAATCATGACACCGAGGTGGACAAAGGAACGATGCCTCTGCTAATAACGAAGCCCCGAAGAACGTACGACCTTTACTGTTGTTCAAATTCAGTCTCGTTTCAAATCCTGAGCTCAATGTTGCTCTGTGGCTACTCACTCCAGTTCCTAAAGCATCAATTCCATTTCCATCACGAAGAAATGATGAAAGGCGCAAGGAAAAAGCTAACGATCAAATCGAGAAATTCTATGAAATCTTTAGAGATTTAAGTTTCGAGATTAGCTTTACCGATGCCTTGATGCTCATGCCTAAATTTGCTTCAACTTTAAAAACCTTAATTGGAAACAAAGAAAAATTGAGCGAATTGGCAAGAACTCCTTTGAATGAGAACTGTTCAGCGGTCATCCTCAACAAGTTACCAAAGAAACTTGGAGACCCTGGCCGATTTCTGATTCCATGTGAATTTACGGGGATTACTACATGCAACGCATTGGCCGATCTTGGTGCGAGCATTAATCTCATGCCTTATTCTGTATGGAAAAGTCTATCTCTTTCTGAATTGACCCCAACTTGCATGACGCTAGAGCTGGCCGATCGTTCAATCACTGAACCGATTGGTATTGCTGAAGATGTCTTTATAAATGTGGGAAAATTTCAATTTCCAGCTGACTTCGTAGTTGTTGATTTTGAACCAGACCCCCGAGTCCCCTTAATTCTCGGGCGATGTTTCTTGAAAACAAGTCATGCTTTGATAGATGTTTATGAAGGCGAGATTACCCTTCGTGTTGGCAAGGAAGCCATCACATTCAATCTGGACCAAACTTCAAAATACACAGCTGATTACAACCATATGACGGTCAACAAAATCGACGTCATCGATATGGCTTGTGATGAGTATTCTCAAGAGGTCCTAGGATTTTCAAACGTGATCGCGAGTGGCAATCCCACTCCATATTTTGAGCCTATTGTTTCTACTGCTTCTCCAAATCTCACTCCTTTCGGGGACAGTGATTTTCTTTTAATGGAAGAAGCAGATTCGTTTCTTGCTCTAGAAGATGATCCAACTTCATCTGAAGTTGATCCAACTTATCAGGATCCTGAGGGGGACATCCTGATTCTAGAAGCAATTTTGAACAGTGAACCACCACCCCCCCTCCCAAATCATGAACAATATATGCCTGGAGGTAGGAAAGAACTCAAACTCTGTGAAGCTAAAACCGTTGAATCTTCCGTTAATGAACCTCCCGAGGTTGAACTCAAGGAACTGCCACCCCATCTTGAATACGCATTTTTAGAAGGTGACGACAAGTTGCCTGTCATAATTGCTAAAGACTTAAAAGATGAGGAAAAGGCAGCTCTTCTCAAGGTTCTCAAGTCCCACAAGCGAGCCATCGCTTGGAAACTCTCCGATATAAAGGGTGTTAGCCCAGAATTTTGTACTCACAAAATTCTAATGGAAGAGGACTATGAACCATCTGTGCAAAGTCAGAGAAGGGTAAACCCAAAAATCCACGATGTTATCAAGAAGGAGGTTGAAAAACTCCTTGACGCTGGATTGATTTACCCCATCTCTGACAGCCCTTGGGTGAGCCCGGTACACTGTGTACCTAAAAAAGGAGGTATGACTGTCATCACAAATGAAGAAAATGAGCTAATTCCTACTCGATTAGTCACGGGATGGCGAGTATGTATTGATTACAGAAAGCTTAATGAAGCCACCCGAAAAGACCACTTCCCATTGCCTTTTATGGACCAAATGCTCGAAAGACTAGCAGGAAACGAATACTACTGTTTCCTCGATGGCTTCTCGGGTTATTTCCAGATCCCAATTGACCCAAAAGATCAAGAAAAGACAACATTCACATGCCCATACGGAACTTTTGCCTATCGTCGCATGCCTTTTGGGCTATGCAATGCTCCTGGCACGTTCCAAAGATGTATGATGGCAATCTTCCACGATATGATTGAAAAAACGATGGAAGTATTTATGGATGACTTTTCGGTCTTTGGGGACTCTTTCTCTACGTGCCTAGCCCATTTGGAAAAGATGTTGAAGCGGTGTGAAGACACCAATTTGTCTTTAAACTGGGAGAAGAGCCATTTTATGGTGAAGGAAGGCATTGTTCTCGGACACAAAATTTCTAAGTCGGGAATTGAGGTTGATCGTGCTAAAGTTGAAGTTATAGCCAAGCTCCCTCATCCGACTACTGTGAAAGGTGTCCGTAGTTTCCTTGGGCACGCCGGTTTTTACCGACGATTCATTCAGGACTTCTCAAAAATTGCCCGTCCTATGACTCATTTGCTTGAAAAAGAGACTCCATTTTTCTTCTCTGAAGAGTGTATCGAATCCTTTAATACACTCAAAAGAAAATTGACTGAGGCTCCGATCTTAATTGCTCCCGACTGGGACTTGCCCTTTGAACTAATGTGTGATGCTAGCGACTTCGCAATTGGGGCAGTCCTCGGGCAAAGAAAAAACAAGCATTTCCCCACCTATACACTATATGCTAGCAAAGACTATGAACGAGGCTCAAACTCATTACACTACGACCGAAAAGGAATTACTTGCCGTAGTGTATGCCTTTGAGAAATTCCGTTCATATCTTGTTATGTCCAAAAGCATAGTGTATACTGACCATTCTGCCATCAAGTATCTTTTTGCCAAAAAGGATGCTAAGGCAAGACTCATGCGGTGGATCCTATTGCTCCAAGAATTTGATATTGAAATTCGAGACAAAAAAGGAGCAGAAAATCTTGCTGCAGATCATCTTTCAAGACTGGAAAATCCTCACCAAGATAAGTTCGAGAACAAGGAAATAAATGAAGCATTTCCTCTCAAAACCCTTGGATCTATTGCTCTTAAAGATGATAGTACCCCATGGTTTGCAGATTTTGCAAACTACCATGCGGGAAAGTTTATTGTCAAGGGAATGTCGTCCCAACAGAAGAATAAATTCTTCAAAGATGTTAAACATTACTTCTGGGACGACCCCTTTCTGTTTAAAAACTGTGCTGACCAAGTGATCAGACGTTGTGTTTCGGGGCAAGAAAAAGCTTTAGATCTTACCAAAGCTTGCCACAGTGGACCCACTGGGGGACACTATGGTGCCAATTACACAGCAAGAAAGATCTTTGACTCAGGATTCTATTGGCCCACCATCTACAAGGATGCCCACGACTTTGTCACCCATTGTGACATTTGTCAACGTCAAGGAAAGATTACGCAACGTGATGAGATGCCACAGAACTCCATCCAAGTTTGCGAAATCTTTGACATCTGGGGCATTGATTTTATGGGGCCGTTCCCGTCTTCAAGAGAAGGCGCCAATCGATAAGGTGCCCGTGCTACAGGTGCAGCACCAGGTACCAAATCAATTTGAAACTCCACTTGTCGAGTCGGAGGAAGACCCGGCAAGTCCTCAGGAAATACTTCAGGAAAGTCTCGAACTATTGGCACGTCCTCAAGTCGCTTCTTCTTCGACTTGTCTTCAACCTGTTTTGCAGTGACATGTGCCAAAAAGATAGGAAATCCTTTTTGCATGTACTTCTGCATTTTAGTGCACGAAATGATGTTTAATCATGTCACCTTTCCTTGGTTACTTCCATCACCGTATATGATTAAGGTTTCATTTCTCCAGGGGATGCGAACAATCTTCTCAGCACATACAATGACCGCTTGGTACCTCGCTAACCAATCCATATCGATTATAGCATCGAAACTACCAAGTTTTACAGGCATTAAGTTTATGTTGAATGGGTGGTTTAGGAAGTTTAATGTGCAACCCTTAAGGTTAGTGTTTAATCCAATTATTCTCCCCGTTAGCTAGTTCGACATCATAATAGTGATCAAAGGTAGATGGCGTGATGTCAATTTGGGAGCTAAATGCAGTAGACACAAAACTTCTATCGGCACCCATATCAAATAAGATATATGCATAGAGGTTGTTTAGAAGGAATGTACCAGCAACAACGTTGTATGGGTTTGCCCCCGCGTTTCCAACCACATACACCTTCGCTGGAGCCCTGTCATTCCCAGCTTGATTACCACGGTCATTGTTTTTCAGTTTTGGGCAGTTTCTTCTAAAATGTCCTTGAGCTCCGCACTCATAGCAACCATTTCCCTTCTGATTATTATTGTTGTTGTTGCGGTTGTTGTTGTTAGCATTTGCAGGTCGGCTTCTACAATCCTTGGCCAGATGGCCAACCTTTTTGCAGTTATTGCACCTAGGTGGACAAGGACCTTCATGATTGTAATTACACTTGGAACATAGAGGTTTAGACCCGGCGTATGGTTTCCTATCACTATTGCCTGCAGTGTAGGCCTGGCCTGTGTTCTGCCTCTTATTCTGCTGTTGTTGGTTTTGATTGTTCTTGGAAAGATCATTATACTTTCTTTTCCTTTCTACCTGACGTTCAGCATAGGCATGGGTCTTCTCATCCATCAACTCATTTGTAAACTCGATAGCCTCTTGCATGGTTTTCGGCTTTGATACCTTTACACTGCTATGTATCATATCGAGCAAGCCACCGATATACTTTCAATCTTGCATATCTCTTCTGGGAACATCCTGAAACACATCAAAGCTAGTTGCTGAAATCATCGACTATAGGCCACCACATCGGTGCCCTTAACCTTAAGATTCCACATCTCAGTCTCAATCTTCTTGATCTCACCCCTCGGGCAGTACTTATCAGTCATCATTTTCTTCAGTGTTGCCCATGGCATGGCATGAGCTGCTTCAGGAGTAGTGGTCTTAACATGGGCATTCCACCATGTAAGAGCATCGTCTTGTAGGAGTGCATGTCGCAAACTGACTTTAACTAGCCTGCTGTGCAATTGCTAATACTAAACACATACTCCATTTTCTCAAACCATTGAGTGAGTCCGACAACTCCCTCAGTGCATTTGAAGTCCAAAGGTTTGCATTTTAAGAATTCAGAGTAAGAGCATTCGCGAGTAGTTTGTGCTGGCCTGGTCCTAACCATTAGCTGTTTATACGCCATTCTAACCCCTGCTGCTTCTGCTTCAGCCATTGCAAGCAGCACTCTTGGTCAATAAGGCCTGAAGTGTGCTCGTAACAGCTGTGGTGGTGTGTATTTGGGTTGGTGTGACTAGTGTGACCTTGGGTTCGCTTTGGTGCCAGTTTCTCAATCCTAAGAACAGATACAATACCCTTAAGATTTTAAATACAATCATAACGTGACATAACCTATGCATCATAAATAAAATAATATCACATCACACAGTGAAATATACAACCAACACAAGATCGACATAACATAATACATCCATTCCATATATAATCTGGAAATATACATGATCTGTTTGGTACATAATGATTCCCTATCGCTAGGTTAATAGAATGAAAATCAACATAGAGCCCCCTACTAGCCGGAGTTACCCGTAATAACTTAGTAGGGCTATACAGGAGAGCTAATCAGAATAAAAGATCTATACAAGGATACAAACCAAAACAAAAGATCTTAACCGGCTCTAGCTGGGAGTAACGCCCATAAAAAACTTAACAGACTGCATAGATAAGCTACAATCATAAACAAAGTCTAGGAACTGCTAACCAAGTGTCCTCCAATGTGTCAATGCGTGCTCCAGCCTCCAGTGTCACAGGTGCCATGATTTATCTAAATCACAATAGACAAAACATGAGGTCATGACAAGACATACAATAGTTTACATATGAGACAACAACATAAGAGACGTATATAGTACAACATAACACATCTATTTCATTCATAACTTAGAAAATTTTACATGAAATAGTTTTTGGTACACAAAATACAATACAAAAGATCTAAGGCTATGCTAGCGGGGAGAACCCCTAATACTTAACATGTCTGAATAACTGCTAGCAAAGTAAAATGACATAAACTACTAGATGTGACTATCCGTATCTCTAGAAGCATCCTGGTGATCTGGAACTCTAACACCTGGTCCTGGTTGTCTAGCTCTCCTCTGCTGCTCTCGCAGTGCTAACAACTCGGCCTGCATGTCACCCATCTCTCGCCTAATGTTTCTCATCACACGGAGAGTCTCTACTATCTGTGCATGATGCCTACGGTCAGTCTCTCAAAGCTTTGCCATCTCAGCCTGCTGCATCTGAGAGCGAGTCTCATGTACCTGGTGTTGTGTTCGATGGGCATGGAGCTAGGACTCGTGTGCATATACCTGCTCACGGTGTGTCTGACCCTCATAATGGACCGCCTGACTCAATCCTATCATGTGAGCCCAAGACTCTCGGGAAGCATAGGCCTCCTCCTCTACAATAAGTACTGTCTCTTGATGAGCTATCCTATCCTCCATAAGCAAGTTGACCCGCTGCGAGTCCATAGTGACTCGTTGTGATATGCGAGTCCTACTATCCTAAGCATCCTCTAGTAGAGCATATAAGTCATGCGTATCATGCTCATAGAGCTCAACAAGCTTTGTAACCCTAGTATTAACCTCTCCCACGGTCATAGGTGCTATCTTAGGAACTGCCTCTGCTGGATCCACCCAAGTATCCCTAATACCATACCCAACCTCTCTACTCCCTCATCATCTTTCTTCAGCATCTAAGGTGCTGACAAACCCATAGTTTACCCCTCGACCTCCGGTAGGTCTAGCAATAGAACTCTCCCCGAACTCATACCTGGGGCCTAGAGCAAACAAACATGACCTCTTGCGAGGTAGCCGCTCGGACTTAGGAATATCATCCCTATGGTCAACAGGTGGTGGTATGTATAGAGATGGTGGTAGTGGTGGTAGTGGACGTACATGGGAATAACAAGCCCTATGGTTCAACAGGATGGTGGTATGTAAAAGAGATGTTGTAGAGTGGTAGTGGAGGGATTGGTATATGCGTCAGTAACCAGCATCAACCAGGGCGAGATTGTAGCTATCTGATGTCTTTGATTTGGTTGGAAAACACAGATGATGGTAGTAATGCTGATGGCATAGGTGGTGGTGATGAATGTGCAGATGGGGCCATGGACCTAGCAAGGCGCTCCACTGCAGAGGGAGGTAATAGTGAGATAGGTGGCGATGGTGGTGGATTAGGCATGGCTAGAAGTCTCTCAACCTCTACCTCTAGTGGAAAGGATATGGAAGCCTGACGCCAGACAGTAATCCTAGCTCCAGTGGTAGTAATGTCGATGGAGGGTGGTGGTATAACAGGCTCTGTTCCCTCAGGTAGGGAAACCAGCTCAATAGTAGGTATTATAATAGTGGAGTCAGCTAAAGCTAAGTGCTCCTCCTCCTCCTCCTCGTCCTCCTTATATTCATCCTCTTTATCCTCATCCTCATTATCGGCATCATCCCCGGATGAATCGCCGTCATCATCATCTCTATCCTCTCCCCCGTCCATGGGATAGTCAACCGGACCATCCTCTTCTGGATCTGACTCAACAACATATCCTGGTGACTCAGCAGTAGGTGAAACAACAGGAGGTAATGGCTGCTCCTCAGCCGGAAACTCATGCTCATCCTCTAATGGTATATACTCATGTAAAAAGAACTCAGGCGGTAGTCAGGTTTCTTGTGGCTGTATGAACATATGCTCAAGCTCATCCTTACCTTGCTGGTACTTATGGGTTTCTGTGGCTCATCGTGGGGCCTGGTAAGTATCCAGTGATGGTTGGGCTAACCGGGCTATGCAAAAGAGAGTCCATCGAATCCTAATACGATGACTCGAGGAGAAACCTCCATAAGATATCACCTCATTCGCTCCCCATAATACCCTCCCTAGCTCATTAGTCGGTGTAGACGAAAATGTTAATGTAAACCACAAATGATGCGAGAAGTCATGACTGCTGTAAAAACAAAAAATAACTTATATAAGTTGAAAAAAAATATAGACTCTTATAGTAATATACGATAAATAATTATAATATATCTCGTGAAAAATATCAATAATGCAAGCACTTAGTAACTACAATGCTAAAACATTTAAGATATGTCATAGCACATATGCTAGATTGCAAACAAGTAATGTAATATGGTCCTGTGCGAAACACCCATTTTAAATGCCAGTGTTCAAAATGGCTATATTCCCAGACAAAACTTTGACAACTGGTTCTTTAAACTTGGCTCTAGATACCAATGCCTGTAACACCCCAAATCAGGGTAACAGCAGAATTGAATATTTGAGGCGTTACTTCATAGATCATAGCGCAAGATATTAAGAACGACCACTAACATGTCCATTTAAAAGAGATACATTGGATTAACAAACTACTATTTAATTATATAAGCTCATGTTGTTACAAATTGTCGACAATAAATTAAAGATTTTGATTAATAAACAAAATCCCAAAATGTAATAAGCCCCAATAATTAAGTACTATGTGACTCTCCCAAAGAATGACCCCATAATAATATCTTGCCACCTCGTGCCTAATGACCCCTGAAGAAAAACATGCCCTTTAAAACGACACCATCAGGTGGTAAAATCATAGGTTTATAAATCAATAGCAGGACCGCAAGATTGTCCAATTGATGATAAGCAACAGATACAAACATCATAAAATGAAAATACATATTCCAAGCTCACCGACTACTGAAGCTCGACATGTAAGAAAGCAATAAACTGCCACAACTGCTTGTGAATGATGTTTTTAAACCTAACATCCCAAATCCTACTGGAATATATTTTGTTATCTCGCAAACCGAACAGTGAGTGCTACACACCCAAACGGATGTCAATCCAAATAGATTCTATTTATAACATATTCGCTCCACATAATCAAGTAATTGCCAGTTCATGATAATGGGCTCATTGTTTATCGCTACTTAGCAAACAGATCATCCTTGTATAAAATGTACACTTTGCTTCCAATTTGTAAAACAAAGCATTGTTCTCACCCCAAAGATGTAAATCATTTAAATAATTGTAAAACATAGGGCTATGAACTCACCTTATTAAGTAGTCCTCTGAAAATGATAATTATATCCATGTAAAAGAATTACACCATCAAATTTCTAAGAACATAACGGTTAGTCTATAGTCACAAGTAAATGCTAACACCTTAATGCATAAACTACAATAAATTGCTAGTTTATATATACTGTTATCACTTGTGTGGTGGTGCACATGTTTATTGTATTTGTATTTACTTGATGGCTCTTGGGAAGGTATACGACTGAGGATATATATCGTTAATAAATATACATTTATTAACCAATAGTTTATACACCGATAAAACTTGACTTTAAATACAATAATTATATTAAAGTCCGTCCGACCACTTCAAGTATTTATAAAATAATTTAAGTTTCATAACATACTTTTAAGTTTATAAGTTTGACAACTTTAGTCGTTTATTTAAGTTTGGTTAAATTACACTTTTTAACCGCTAACTTTCCAACTTGTCACTTTTAGTCCTTTAACTTTACATTAGAGATAAGATTTTTAATAAAATATTCCAAAAATAGCACCTTATTTTGAAATAATATCAAAAACAGACATGATGTAGATGTGTATAGGTTGTATAAAATTTGATATGGATTGGGTATTAAGGTTGGTTTGAGCCGTGGCCTTATAGGGAGAGAAAGGAGGAATTTTTGTGATTTTTACTAAGTGTTATGAGTTGTAAATGATATCTCTTACATGATACTTGCCTTATATGAGATGGAATGGTCAAAAAGTATGCAATAGTTGGTCAAGAGACAAAGAGAGGGTCTTAGGGAAGACTCTTGGTCAAAGGGAACAAGGTATGGCTATGCTTAATGGAGATAGGAAGTACAAAGACTACTTGGAAGATTTTTCTTATATTTCATTGTATACATTGCTATAAATTCGGCATATGTATGATACATATGATATATTTTTGTAACTTTTATGTATTGGGTATAAATGTGGGTATTTGTTGAAGCGTAGAATTATTTTTGTGGTTCCGGGTATGCCTAAACTTAATTTATCGCGAAACGTATACACTTTACGTATCCGATAAAAATAAAATGAACAAGGATCATAATTATTCTCAAAATAATTATTTAATACTTGATTGATGTAAACATTTAATCGTTTGATGCCCGTTTACATTGAACGCTAATTTTTAGCCTACGCGATTTAAACTTAATTCATGAAATCACAAGCAAACGCGTACAACACTAAAAATAAATAGTAGATTTATCGACGTCGTCAATGACTTGAAAACACAGGGTGTTATAACCCAACTTACTTGGCAATACCAGGATGGATCGTGACCTAAGTCTTCCTACTAGTGGCCTGAAATGAATAGTTCGACCATCTCTTTCGTCGATAGGTGTTTATCTGGTTTAAGGGGAGTTGCATTACCTATTGGATAAAGTTGTACAAGCTGGGACCACTCCAGGACCCAACAACAGCAACCATAATGACAATAACTATAACAAATGGTGATGGGATGCGGAGAGTGAAGATCTTTCGAGAAACAATATCCCCAGAATAAAGTTCAACAATTTGAGAGAATCTCGCGAAAGAGCTTATGCGATAGACAACGGAATATGATACTCAGTCGTTAGTTTTAGGATGAATCAACTCCATTAGTTCAAGTGTGCAACAAGTCTGTTAGTTCTACGAACAGTTCGCGATTGCAAGGATTTGCAACGGCAAAAGTAATATCTTAAGAATGAGATCATGTAATTACAAGTGAGGCCTTAAGATTATGCTGAGTGGTAAGGCACGATTGTGTCCTCTGAGCCTTGTTAATGGATTCTGGGGAGTATCGGTTCGAGTTCATACCTCGTCTCATATTGAGACCATTAGCCCACCGCATTTAATAATTCATTACGTATACATAAAGGAGCGCCTAATTTTATGTAAGTTAAAGAAATGATAAACTAGGTTCAGGATTTACAAATTCTTTATTTAACTGAAGAGGCGTCCCAATCCTTTCAAATAAAGAGATTATAAATCATCCTACTTAATAATTTCCGATGCAATACGCGTACTCACATAACCTTCAAGGTGATGGATAACATGACGATGCATGTGCTTCTAATGAGTATGGGGCGAGTGTTTAAAACTCGTCTTCGGAGACGGGGAGTAAAACAATCAAGGAATATCGACCTAGTGTTCAAGATAGTTAATGAGTACTCGGTTAGAGTAAATAAGATAAAGTTCTCTATGAACGAGTCAACATAGCGATTATCATATCAATCTTCCTATTACAAGTCCCGCCCATACAAGACTTGTAATACTTAGATTCATACATAATCCTATGTAAACAGAACTATGACGGGCTTTGTTAACATAACAATTATCATATCAATTTTCGTATTACAAGTCCCGCCCATACAAGACTTGTAATACTTAGATTCATACATAATTCCATGTAAACAAAATTATGACGGTCTCCGTGTAATACGATATTGTATAAAGCTATGAAGAAAAATAATATTCTTAGAACCTTATGTTTAACTTACAATGTCTGAAACAAAATAAAGACCATTGCAACTCACAATGTCTAAGAAGTAAAAAGAGACCATTGTGTAATGTAGACAATGTCTGAAGTATAAATGACCATTGTCAACCACAATGTCTTAAGAAATGTCCCTAGTATTTATATAATTAACCTCTTATACAAAGAAACGTACGATATACGCAAAGGAATGCAAGCAATATATAAGTTATATATATATAATATACTATAATATAGTAGATATATAGGATATATATGAATATATATATATATTAATTATACATATATATATAATATATGTAAAGTAGTCAGTAAGCAATTAATGCAACAAGCTAAAGTAAGCAAGTAGTGTGTATCACTTTAATAATGTGTGATTGGATGCAATTTGCGAAAACGGCTATAGTCCTAGGTAAAACATAATGCAACCTAGTTCTCTATACCAGTGCTCGATACAAATCTGTAACACCCCCCAAAAATGTGGTCGAAGCTGAAAATGTCCGAGGGTGTTACATTCTTAATACAACACACAAGATACAAGTAGAATGACCCTCTAAATTTCGTTGAAAAGAATCTCGTTGATTTTTGAAATTGGATCATAACATTTTAGTCCCCATAATTGCATCACAATGAAAAGCGTTGAAGTAATACAACGCGATTTGATCATTTTGTAATCTAAGCAAGAAATCCATGAATGAAAATCTTGTCAATTTAGACAATCCAATGCAACACAGATAAGCCAAACATCTAATTCACCTGAGAAAAACATGCTTAAAAGTGTCAACATTAAAGTTGGTGAGTTCATAGAGTTTTGTAAATGTAATCGTTGAAATCAAAAGATTTATAAAATATGCACGACCATTTCAATCCTTATAATAGTCACCAAAATGTAATTGTAAATGTAGAACCCAAAGAGTGTAGTGTCTACTGTTTCACCACAGTATAAATGAAAAGGGTTTAGTGATCAGTAATGTTCAACAAAGTAGTGTGAACCACAAGATTCCAATATATGAGGACTCTATAACAAATACACGAGTGTGCACATAAATGTATCTACTGTTGCGCTAAGCTCATGACACCGAAGCTAATTTATGTAGCATATAATATGCCAATTGTATTCTGCCCTACCGGTGTCTGACCAAGACACCCAATATCATTCGACATGGTATATATCCGTTGGTTTACTCCGTGACACCAGTGAGAGCTACGCACCCGGATAGGGATAATTAGTCCCAATAGATCTATTTATAACATTCACGCTCCCTCAACCGGTCCTCCGGTCAAGAAATTGACAGTTCATGATAATTCGGGTGCATTGAA
Organism: Tanacetum coccineum; assembly: GCA_026074375.1. Classification (NCBI taxonomy): domain Eukaryota; kingdom Viridiplantae; phylum Streptophyta; class Magnoliopsida; order Asterales; family Asteraceae; genus Tanacetum; species Tanacetum coccineum. The sequence continues at coordinate 72,522 of BQNB010009079.1, forward strand.
GGTTTAACGCTACTTAGGTAACACGTAAACAGGAGATGAAACCAAAATACTTTGGGTCCAATAAGAAATAAACCATTGCATTCGTAAACAGCTGTAAATACTTAAATCCCTAAGTAGAAAGGAGTATATCCCAGAGCTTGTCAAATAGTATGAGTATGTAAACAATATGTAACGAGCCTGTACTTCTCCCCATAATTTGTAAAGAAATGTAAAACACAGATAAAATAGGGGCAATAAACTCACAACGAATGTTTGTAGAAAACGTATTGGCGGAATAAACGCATATTACGCGCCAACAAAACAGAAACAAACTGGACGCTCGACCCAGAAGTTGCGGTTATCTAAACGGTTGTATCCTACTACCTAGGAAAATGTATTTGGGTTTTCCGATGAATAAAGTACATCACGCGGCAGTGTTGATAAAAGATTTAGATATAAAGTAATAATAGTTTTGGTGGGTGGTTAAATAAATAGAGTTAAAATAAACGCAATGTGTGTAATATATTCCGTATATATTACCTAATGAAAAATGACCGAGTATATAACTCATACTGTGAATTATATAACAAGGTACACAACCAAAAGGATAACTCGAAGCGTATATAATACACGACATGTGTTACATCTAAAAAGATGACATTTAAAATAAAATGATTTAATTATATAATACTTTACAAGTATTATATAAGAAAGATGGTAAAAATAAAGGAAACTAAATAATTCGACACGTATTCGGAAATCATCCAATAAAGTTCAATTAAGAGCCTTGGTATAAAAAAGTAATGCAAACGTTTTACTATTGAGAAATTAAGGTAATGATGTTTTCACACTTTTGCCAAAGTTATGAGCTTTTATCTTCTAGTCAAGAATTATAAAATAATATTTTATAATTTAGTATTTTGTTTTCTTGACGATTGTAGCTAAAATAGTTATTTCATTCGTAAAAGTATTGTTCTCGTTTGTTTGTCTGGTTATTGTATAATTTTAAATTAAACAATCTTAAAATTATATAACTTAATCCTTTTTCAATCAATCCGTGTTGCAATTTACTCGCGTAATCAATATATATAATTAGGCGAGATTAAATAATATATAACACATTTATTTAACCATTAACCACCATTTAATCCGGTTTTATATTTATAAAATCTTATGATATAATTATTAATCGATTTGCATAAATCAAAACCCACCCTAAAGGTTGTTTCTGCTCACCCAAACACACCCTTTGGCGTTTCCTGCTCACCCAAACACACCCTTTGGTGTTTCCTGCTCACCCAAACACATCCCTTGGGTGTTATCCAGCAAACCAAACACCCTTGTTGGTGTTATCCAGCAAACTAAACACTCATTTTTGGTTCTACAAAGAAGTCATTATGCACAGAGTTTGAGAAGATAATGCATAAGAAGTTTTAGATGAGTTATATGGGTGAACTCACATTCTTCCTAGGACTGCAAGTGAAGCAGAAGGAAGATGGGATTTTTATTAGCCAAGACAAGTATGTGACTGAGATTTTGAAGAAATTTGGCTTTAGTGATGTCAAAACAGCAAACACACCTACGGAAACACAAAATCCTTTGCTCAAAGATGCAGATGGTGAAGATGTAGATGAACACTTGTATAGATCCATGATTGGATCATTGATGTATCTAACTTCTTTAAGGCCTGATATTATGTTTACAGTATGTGCTTGTGAAAGATTCCAAGTCAATCCTAAAAGTTCATATCTTCATGCTGTGAAAAGGATCTTTAGATACTTAAAAGGTCAACCTAAATTGGGCCTTTGGTATCCCAAGGGTTCACCTTTTGATTTGGTGGCATATACTGATATTGGCTATGTAAGAGCAAGCTTGGATAGGAAGTCTACAATAGGAGGTTGTCAATTCCTAGGGTGTAGATAAATTTCATGGCAATGCAAGAAGTAGACTGTGGTTGCTAATTCCACAACTAAAGCTGAGTATATAGCTGTTTCAAATTGCTGTGGACAGGTGTTTTGGATCCAAAATCAATTGCTGGATTATGGATATAACTTTATGCAGACTAATATTCATATTGATAATGAGAGTAATATCTGCATAGTTAAGAACCCTGTTTTTCACTCAAAGACAAGGCACATTGAGATTAGGCATCACTTTATCAGAGATTCTTATGAGAAGAAGCTTATCCAGATGAGCAATATTCACACAGACCAGAATGTTGTAGATTTGCTCACAAAAGCATTTGATGTTAGCAGATTTTAATAGCTGATTGCAAGTATTGGAATGCTTAATCTTTGAAGTCTTGATTAATGGAAGGATGATTAGAATGGAATGAAAAAGCTTCTATGGATGAAATTAGAGTAAGTACTTATAACTTAAAAGTTTCTGTTGTTAAGTATAATTAGTGATGCTAGTTATACTTAATACTGCTGAGTTAATACTGTTAGTTATACTTACTAATGTTGGTATAATTAATACTGTGAGAATTAAGAGAATAAGTGAGAATAAAAACAAAAAGAGAGATGTGTGAAAATAAAAACAGATAGAGTGAATTTGTGAGCTAAAAGAATTGAGAGAAATCAAAAACAGACAGAGAGAATTATGAGCTAAAAGAATTTAGAGAAATAAAAAACAGACAAAGATAATTATGAGTAAAAAGAATTGAGAGAAATCAAAAATAGACAGAGATATTTTGTAAGCTAAAATGTTAATTTGATGATGGAAAAGCTTATTAGAATGGAATTAGAGTTAATGCTGGTGATTCAAAGTTAATACTGCTAGGCATAAACTTACCACTGCTTGTATAAGTTAATGCTGTTAGGCATAAACTTACAACTACTGTTGAAAGTTAATGCAGTTAGGTATAAATTTACAACTGCTATTGAAAGTTAATGCTGTTACGCATAAACTTACAACTGCTGGTGAACGTTAATGCCGTTGAGGGTATTTTCATAAATACTTCGATTAAGGGTTTCAATCACTCATTCAATTGATTTTAATCTTTCATATACTCTCTATTCATAAACCCTAACTCAATTCATCATTCTTCATCAAAATCCAACACAATGTCGGATCTAAAGTTTGTTGATACTCATAATTTAGTTGCGTTTTTAGAGAAACCCACTGAAAGTGAAGGATTTGAGGAGATAGTTGATTTTTTGAATGCAAACCCTATCAAATATGCTTTAACCGTCAATCCTACAAACTATTGTTCATGTGTTAAACAGTTCTGGGATATTGTCAAAGCAAAATTGGTTAATAGGGAAGTATAATTGCAAGCCCTAGTGGATAAGAAGAAGGTAATTATAACTGAATCCACAATAAGGAGGGATCTTCAACTGGAAGATGCTAATGGTGTTGACTGTCTGCCAAATGCTGTAATTTTGGAACAACTTACACTCATGGGGTATGAAAAACTTTCTCAGAAGCTTACATTTTACAAGGCATTCTTTTCTCCTCAATGGAAGTTTTTAATTCATACAATTTTGCAATGCCTAAGTGCTAAGACTACCACATGGAACGAATTTAGTAGCACTATGGCCTCTGCAATAATTTGCTTAGCCACAAACCAAAATTTTAACTTTTCCAAGTATATCTTTGATAAGATGTTGAAGAATGTTGATAGTATAGTAAAATTCTAGATGTATCCAAGATTCGTACAAGTATTTGTGAATAAACAAGTTAGGGATATGTCACATCATAAAAGGATTTATGTTACCCCCTCTCATAGTAAGAAGATATTTGGGAACATGAAGAGGGAAGGGCAAGGTTTTTCTAGAAGAGTTACCCATTTATTTCAAACTATGATGGTTCAAGCTCATAAAGAAATGGGTGAAGGTTCAGAAATACCAACTGATCCCCATTACACACCCATCATTACTCAACCATCATCATCCCAACCTCAGAGGAAGCAGAAATTTAGGAAGTCCAAGAAAAAGAACACTAAGGTTCCTCAGCCTAGTAGTTCTGCTGATAATGTACCAGATGAAAATATACCTACAACTTCCAATGATCCACTACTCAGTGGTGAGGATAGACTAAAACTTACTAAATTGATGGACTTATGTACCAACTTACAAAAGAAGGTTCTTGATTTTGAGAAGGCCAAGACTGCTCAAGATAGTGAAATTGCTAGTCTAAAGAAGAAGGTCAAGAAGCTAAAGAGGAGGAATAAGTCAAGAACTCCAGGGCTCAAAAGGTTAAGGAAGGTTGGTTCAGCTAGAAGGGTAGAATCCTCTAATGAAGATAGTTTGGGTAATCAAGAGGATGCATCCAAACAGGAGAGGAAAATAGCTGATATTAATGTTGATGCAGAGGTTACATTGATTAATGAGACCCAGGAGAGGAATGATGATAACTTAATATTTGATACTTGTGTTTTAGATGAGCAGGAAGTTGAGGTTGAAAAGGTAGTTAGTACTGCTGAAGTTACTACTGAAAGTGCTACAACAAAAACTGTTGATGAATTGACCCCGGCTCAGACTTTAATAGAGATCAAAGCTGCAAAACCCAAAGTTAGAGGGGTTATGATTCAAGAGCCAAGCAAATTTACAACAACAACTACAACAACAACACCAGCTGCATCAAAACCTTCATAGGACAAAGGCAAGGCAACAATGATTGAGTCTGAGAAGCCTTTGAAAAAGAAGGATCATATTATGTATGATCATGAGGTTGCTCTAAATCTTCAAGCTTAATTACAAGCTGAATTGGAAGAAGAAGAGAGGCTTACAAGACAAAAGGAATAAGAAACCAACATAGCTTTAATTGAATCATAGGATAACATACAAGCAATGATGGATGCTGACTATCAAATGACTCAACAATTACAAGCAGCAGAACACGAGTAGTTGAGTATTAAAGAAAAGTCAAAGTTGTTTGTACAACTCTTAGAAGCTAGAAAGAAACACTTTGCAAAAATAAGAGCAAGAGAAAATAGGAACAAACCACCAACTTAAGCTCAAAAAAGAAAGCTATATTGTAACTATCTAAAAAACATGGAAGGATACACTCTGAAACGGTTGAAGGGCTTCAAGTTTGAAGTTATCAAGGACATGTTTGACAAAGCTTTCAAAAGAGTTAACACTTTTGTTGACTACAAAATAGAGTTGGTTGAAGGTAGTGAAAAGAGAGCAGAGGATAGTACTAAGAGAGCAGGCATATAGCTAGAACAAGAAGTAGCTAAGAAGCAAAAGATAGATGATGCTAAAGTGGATGATGATCAGGAAGAAGCTAGGATGAAAGAACTTATAAACATTGTTCCTGATGAAGAGGAAGTAGCAATTGATGATATTCCTTTGGCCACTAAGCCTCCATGCATTGTTGACTGGAAGATAATCAAAGAAGGAAAAATCAGCCAATTTCAGATTATAAGAGCTGATGGAAGTTCTAAAAGGTACTCAGCCTTTATTCATATGCTTAGGAATTTTGACAGAGAAGATTTGGAAACTCTATGGAAACTGGTGAAAGCTAAGCATAGGTCAACAAGGCCAGAGGAGGGCTATAAGAGAGTGTTATAGTGGGATCTAAGGACAATGTTTAAACCTGATGTAGAAAGTCCAGTATGGAGGAATCCATAAAATGAAAAAGTGTTGATATGGAAGCTATTTGATTCTTGTGGAGTACACTTTCTGAGGTTGCAATCTATGCATATCTTTATGCTGGTAGAGAAAAGGTATCCCTTACACCCGCAACAATCACAAGCATGCTCAACAAGAAGCTTCAAGCTAATCATTGGAATGAAATGTGTTATCAGCTTCTTAAGCTCATCACAAAATAGCTTAAGAATCCTGAAAGTGTTTGAAAGCATCCTCCTAGTGATGGTAAAGACTTTTAATGAAGAAACTTGATGATTTTGAAGATAAATATCAAGTTTAGGGGAGGATTGTTGGGATTAAAAGCTTTATAAGGTTGTTTGGAATTACTGCTGCTCTTATCAAAGTTAGTGTTGTTTAAGAAGAAAGTTAATGATGCTGGTGTATAAGTTACTGCTGCCAGTGTTCAGAGTTAATGCTGCTAGTACAAAGTTACAACTACTGACAGAGTCACAACTGCTAATGGATAAAGATTGATTGAAGATAAAGATTGCTTATGTGATATGTATGATATATTTTTGTAAAATATACGTATAAGTTATTTGTTTAGAAGATCATGATAACTTAGGAAAATATTGTAAGCCAGTTTAGACTCCTTGGTGTATAAAAGGAGGTCCTAGGGCATAGAGATTGATATCTTTTCATTGTTCTGTCAATCTATTCATAGCTTCAAGGTTTTGTAAACCCTAACACTATTAAGAGTGTTCGTATTATATTGAGGTTGAAAGCTTGGTAAGCTGTTTGTTATTGATCTTGTTCATTACTGTTTCATTGAAATTCTTCTTAGTATCATTGACTAGATTTCGCATAGTCTTTGATATTCACAATCAAAGTTTCTATCATAGTTGTTTTAGATTTATTTAATACAACTTAGGCTTATACAAGCTAAGTAAGATCTATTCTATTAGGATCAACAAATAATGAATGCTGCTAGACCAATGTTATATCTTTCTAAAATAGCACATTCAACTACTAAGAGGCCCATTCCTAAGAACACAACATTTAAAAACAATAATATTAATCAAAGGGTTAATACTATTAGGGGTAAAAATGTTAATACGGCTAGGCTAAAAGCAATAGTTAATGCTGTTAAGGGAAAAAAAATTAATGCTGTTAAGGCCTCAGCTTGTTGGATTTTGAAACCAAAGAATAAAGTTTTAGACCATGTTTCTAAACACAATAGTGCATCAATTACCATAAAGAAGTTTGATTATGTTGATACACAAGGCAGATCCAAGTCAGTGATGGCTTGGGTCCCCAAAAGAAACTAATTTTCTTACCTAATGTGCAGGGCAATCCATAAATGGATTTACAAGATCAAGGAGTGATTGATAATGGATGCTCAAGGCACATGACAGGGAACATGTCCTATCTTACAAACTATGAAGATATAGATGGAGGATATGTTTCTTTTGAAGGGAACCCCAAAGGAGGGAAAATTACTAGAAAAGGTACCATTAAAACTGGTAATCTAGATTTTGAAAATGTGTATTTTGTAAGAGAGTTAAAGTTTAATCTCTTTAGTGTCTCATAAATGTGTGATAAAAAGAATAGTGTTTTTTTAATGACACTGAATGTATTGTTTTATCTCTAAACTTTAAGTTAATTGATGAAAGTCAAGTTTTACTTAAAGTTCCTAGAAAGAACAATATGTATAGTGTTGATTTAAAGAACATAGTTCCTAAAGGAGGTTTAACTTGCCTTTTTGCAAAAGCCACATCTGATGAATCTAAACTTTAGCATAGAAGGCTTGGTCACTTAAATTTTAAGACCCTGAATAAACTGGTTAAGGGAAATCTTGTAAGAGGTTTACCTTCCAAACTTTTTGAAAATGATCAAACATGTGTTGCTTGTCAAAAGGGAAAGCAGCACAAAGCCTCTTGTAAGTCCAAAATAGAGAATTCAATCAGTCTTCCTTTACATTTGTTGTATATGAACTTGTTTGGTCCAACATTTGTAAAAAGCCTTATGAAGAAAATGTATTGCCTAGTTGTCACAGATGATTTCAATAGGTTTACATGGGTTTTCTTTCTAGCTACTAAGGATGAGACTAGTGGCATTCTTAAGTCCTTTATAAATGGGATAGAAAATCTAGTAGATTACAAGGTTAAGGTAATTATGTGTAATAATGGAACTGAATTCAAAAACAAATAAATGAATCAATTTTATGAGATGAATGGTATTTTAAGATAATTTAGTATAGCTAGAACTCCTTAACAAAATGGAGTTGTTAAGAGGAGGAATAGGAAACTAATTGAGGCTGCTAGGACTATGCTAGCTGATTCTAAGTTTTCAACTACTTTTTGGACAGAAACAGTTAATACTGCTTGCTATGTGCAAAATAGAGTCTTAGTAGTTAAGCCTCATAACAAGACCCCATATGAACTTTTTCATGGTAGAACACCAACTTTAAGTTTTATGAGACCATTTGGGTGTTTTGTTACCATTCTCAATACCATAGATCACTTAGGGAAATTTAATGGTAAGGCTGATAAAGGTTTCTTTGTTGGATACTCTTTGAATAGTAAAGCCTTTAGAGTATTCAATAGTAAAACAATGATAGTGGAAGAAAACTTGCATATTAGGTTCAGTGAGAGTACACCTAATGTTGTAGGTAGTGGACCAAATTGGCTATTTAATATTGATGCACTAACAAGAACAATGAATTATGAGCCAATTATTGCAGGTACACAGTCTAATGATTTTGTAGGTACAAAAGCAAGTGATAATGTTGGTCAAGCTAGAAAGGAGACAGAACTTGTTAAAGATTACATTTTGCTACCATTATGGACTGCTGATCCACCATTTTCCCAAGATCCAAAGAGTTCTCAAGATGATGAATCCAAACCTTCAAGTGATGATAGAAAGAAGGTTGATGAAGATCCAAGAAAAGAAAGTGAATGTAATGATCAAGAGAAGGAAGATAATGTTAACATCACTAACAATGTTAATGCTGCTGGCATAAATAAGGTTAATGTTGATCGTAGAAAAACAAGCATTAAACTTCCAGTTGATCCAAATATGCCAACTTTGGAAGATGATAACATATTTGACTACTCAAGTGATGATGAAGATGTTGGTGCAGAGGCTGACATGAACAATTTAGATACAACAATCCAAGTCAGTCCTATTCTAACTACAAGAATTCATAAAGATCATCTTCTTGATCAAGTGATTGGAGATTTGCAATCAGCTACACAAACAAGATAGATGTCAAAGAATTTAGAGGAACATGGGTTTGTTAGCAATATTCAACAAAGAACAAAGCATAAAGACCTTCAAAACTGCTTGTTTGCTTGCTTTTTATCACAGGAAGAACCCAAAAAGGTAAATCATGCATTGAAGGATCCAAGCTGGATAGAGGCTATGCAGGAAGAGCTTCTACAATTCAAGTTACAAGAAGTTTAGACTTTAGTGGATTTACCAAATGGAAAAAGGGCTATAGGCTCTAAATGGGTTTTCAAAAATAAAAAAGATGATAGGGAAATTATGATAAAAAATAAAGCAAGATTGGTTACTCAAGGGTACACACAAGAAGAAGGGATTGACTATGATGAAGTCTTTGCCCCTGTTGCAAGAATTGAAGCAATTATGCTATTTTAAGCTTATGCTTCATTTAAAGATTTTGTGGTGTATCAAATAGATGTAAAAAGTGCTTTTCTCTATGGGAAGATTAAAGAAGAGGTGTATGTATGTCAACCACCAGGATTTAAAGATCTAGACTTTCTTGATAAAGTATACAAGCTTGAAAAAGCACTGTATAGACTACATCAAGCTCCTAGAGTTTAGTATGAAACCTTGTCAACATATCTGTTAGACAATGAGTTTCAAAGAGGGAAAATTGACAAGACCTTATTCATAAGCCACAAAGGTAATATTTTGCTGGTCCAAGTTTATGTGAATGATATCATATTTGGTTCAACAAAGAAGGAGCTATGCAATTCATTTGAGAAGTTGATGCATAAGAAGTTTCAGATGAGTTCTATGGGAGAACTTACATTCTTCTTGGGATTACAAGTAAAGGAGAAGGAACATGGCATATTTATTAGTCAAGATAAATATGTTGCTAAAATTTTAAAGAAATTTGGTTTTATAGAAGTCAAGACTGCAAGCACACCAATGGAAACTTAAATTCCTCTACTCAAGGATGAAGATGGTGAAGAAGTGGATGTTCATATGTATAGGTCAATGATTGGTTCATTGATGTATCTTACATCTTCAAGACCTGACATCATGTTTGCATTGTGTGCCTGTTCTAGATACCAAGTCAATCCAAAGGTTTCACATCTTCATGCTATGAAAAGGATTTTTAGATACTTAAAAGGTCAACCAAAATTAGGCCTTTAGTATCCAAAAGATTCTCCTTTTGATTTGGTAGCATACACTGATAGTGACAATGTTGGAGCAAGCTTAGATAGGAAGTCTACAACAAGAGGTTGTCAATTCCTTGGGTGTAGATTAATATCATGGCAGTGCAAGAAACAGAAAGTGGTTGCAAATTCCATAATAGAAACTGAATATGTGGCTGCCTCAAGTTGTTGTAGACAAGTGCTTTGAATTCAGAATCAACTATTTGATTATGGGTACAATTGTATGCATACCAAGATCTTTATTGACAATAACAATACTATTTGCATAATTAAAAATCCTGTTTTTCATTCAAAGACAAAGCTTATAGAGATCAGACATCATTTTATTAGAGATTGCCATGAAAAGAAATTGATTTAAATGGTCAAAATCCATACTGACAAGAATGTTGCAGATTTGCTTACAAAAGCTTTTGATGTAAGTAGATTTCAATATTTGATTGCTAGTATTGGAATGCTAAATCTTTAAAGTCTTTTATCTCTTTATGTTTTTTGTAAAGTTTTGTATGGATTAGTACTGTTATTCATGTCATTAAAAGGTGTCATTTTAAATACTAATATTTTTGAAGAGGTGTCATTTTAAATACTTTTTTGAGGCCATTTAACCCCCTAAATTGCGTGTTTATGCCCAAAATAAGTACTTAATCATTCTTTTTCAGGTATTTTGCATTTGGAAGAAATACACGTGACTTGGGCTTATTTGGAGAAGAAACAAGACAAGACTACGGACCTACACCAACATTGCTCAAGAATTTCTCTATAGTGGCTGAAGACGGCGCCACAAATACAACGTGACGCCGTCACAACAAAGATCAAGACGGCGTCAGAGATTCGGCGACGGCGCCATAACATAGCCGACCTAAAGAAACCCTAGAAGATTCTAGATAAAGATCATCATTCGACGTGCGCGCGAAGTACCACATATTGTTTTGATCATAACTCTTTCATACGAACTCGGATTTTGACGATTCAATAGCTCACGCGTTTAGAACGAGAAAATCTACAACCACACAAAAGATGTCATTGTGACGGTGTCACATGTTATTGGTGACGCTTTCACAAAGGTCGATTAGGGTTTTGCCTATAAATACAACCTCATAACTTCATTTTTATCAAGCCCACAACCTTAAGTCCGATTCTAGGGTTTGGGTAGGTGTTTTTCCAGCAACTTAGAAGACTTAATTCATGACATAAACATCTTGTAATGGTTTGATTATCATATCTATCTTAATTCATGTCTTTAATTCCTTTTGTTGATTATGATTTATATTGCTTGAGTATGCTTGGCTAATTCATCTAGTATTTATTTGGGATTGCATGAACCTTATTATTAATTGATTGGATCTTGTTATTTGTGACAGATTCAATAAGTCTAATTGATTATAGTTTATAATTCTTGTTTCCTATTGCTTCTTGTTGATGGATGTGCGTGTTAGGCTCTAGAAAACCAGCTTTTATCTGTATCGCTCTTGATATGTCTAGGGAAACATGATTGTGTAGAAAGCATACCATCGGGTAACAGTCTTCATACTACCTTGTCCCCTAATATGGTTGATCCACTTTTAATATATTTCACATAAACTTAGTGTACTTCTAGGGGCCAGGTAATACTCTTCATACTACCTTACTTGTACATTGCTCTAGCGGAATACTAAGTAGACGGCGTGTTCGTGTAATTCGTTCATGACTTAGGAAATAATTACACATTACATCTCAAGTGTGACAAAGAAATAGGTAGAATTGGATAGCTAGCAAGGAGTAGTGCATCCCAAGTGAATACGCTTCATTGTATAATTGTCTCCTCGTTAGATTAGATTAAAAGTAGAACTAGTTAATACAAACCAACTCTCAAAACCATAAGTTTACTTGCTTTTTATAAAACATAAAAATACAAAAATAATCTTTCTTCAACCTTTAGACCTTAGTGAACATTCGATCTAGCCTTCACAATGCTATTCCCCTAGAGAACGATAACAACCCCCGAGCCTTGCCTATACTACGCTACAACGATTAGGTACACTGCCTAGGGAGTTGTAAAACTTCTTATAGAAGTCCTACGACGACCGCATCAAGTTTTTGGCGCCACTGCCGGGGAATAGCATAGATTTCGGATTCAATCTAGCCTAGGTCTACTCAAAAGATTCCTATCAAGTGGGATTTAATTTCTTGTCAAGTAGCTTTCTTGTAGTCTATCTTTTATTTGTTCCTTCTGTTCGTAACCAGACCTACTCTTTCGTTGACCATCATGGGGTACAAAAATTCAAACCGACCCCGTACCTTAGGAGATTACTCCCAACCTAGCCACGAGAGCTACCGAAATGCCATTTAGCTTCTTGAAGGAGCTAAGGTGTCCTCTGGTTGGTGCAAAACGGATGTGCATTCCACGGACTTATGTCCAAAGACCCAATCCAACATCTAAAGGACTTTCTCAAAATTGTAGATTCCATTGACCTTAATGGTGCTACAAGAAATACCACTCGTTTGCGTCAATTCTGCTTTACTCTTCGTGACCGAGCTATCAATTGGCTTGATCATCTACCCGCAGGATCCATCTCGACTTGGGATGATCTCACCACTCGTTTCCTTGCATAGTTTTTCCCACCAGAAAGAACTGCTAAACTTCGAAATGATATCTTGATGTTCCAACAACATCAAGGTTAATCTTTCTATGATGCATGGAATCGTTTTAAGGACTTACTTTGAAAAGTCCTTCATCATGGTCTTGATCTATGGCTTCAAGTTCAAATTTTTTATGATCATATCAACTACACCACCCAGATGGCCATTGATGATGCAGCAGGCGAGAGACTTAGAAGATTAAGGCCGGAAGAAGCATGGAAAACCATCAAGGATTTGGCCCAATACGAATAAGAAGAGTGGAATGAACAAATCTTTTCTAAAAAAGGAAGTCTTGACTACATTGATGCCAGTTTGGAATAGGAGTTAGAAAGTATGGAGCGTCAAGTAGAATCATTGATGAGGAGTGAAGTGCTATTATATTATGAGAGGGGATTTACGTCTCCCAAAAGACCTTATCGGGAGGAGTTTGAGGGGAAAATACTGAAATTAATTGATGATCAAGAGGATCAAATTAAGCAATTAGAGGAAGATATGAGAAAAACAAAAGACACATTTATGTGTCTTACGGATAGTTTAATAACAACCCTGAAGGTCAAGATAGAAGCACAAAGAGTTCATCTTACAAAAATAGAAAAGATCACTAGATTTCCTACTCACGCGCCTAGCGTAACCCCCAAAACACTCAAGCCTACCATGTCGCATAGGGTCTCAATGATTTCTAAGATTAAACTCACTATCTATAGAACCCCTCACCAACACCTAACTTCCAACCTCAAAATACCAATTCTTCATTCATTTGAGGAAAATAAGCTTGAGTGTGAAGATGAAGATGAAGTCGAGATAAAGATGATGGGAACCAGAATGGATAAAGAATAGTGCATAATCTCTATGAGGATAACATAACCCCAATTATTTGTCATAATTTTTATCCAACTTTAAATCCACCCATCAAACCAAAGGATTTGGGTAACTTTAGGATAAAGGTAGTAAAACCCTTGACCATTCATACACCACATTCACCCCATGTGGCATACTTCCATCAAAATGGTGTGTATCACGACTATCACCCGTACTTGACCTTAAGTGTAGGGGATACCTACCTTTTGCACGTCAAATAAGTGTAGAGTCAGGCTCGTGAATCGAACAAAAACAAGCACTTATTGAGAGGCAACCCAATCTTTTATTTCTTGCATATTAGGTGTGTCTTGTGTGTTTGTTTGAAGTCATATGATTATATTGTCAAATCTCAGGTTTTATGCAGTATTTGGTATAGGAAATAACTTAGAAGATTGCGTACATGAAATTTTTCATCAAAAACAAAAAGTGAATTTTCATAGAGTGTAGAGACGGCGTCATGATTTACATGCGACGTCGTCACCGCGACACTTATGACGAGGTCAGGATATTCCTGACGGTGTCATGAGGCCAGTTACTAGAAAATTCGAAATTTTTAACTATTTTTAGAAATATAACTTGTGTAACATCTAAAATATGTAATTCTTTTGTAAATCTCCAAAAACCTATTGTTATGACATTACTCTCATCATATCTTTATTGCTTCCATAGAGTCTAAACTTAGTTAATGAGGTTGTATTTATCTTTCACCCGTGGATTTTATGCTTGGTATAGTTGTCTTTGTCTTTGATTACAGGTTATATTTGATGAGAAGAATCTTGGAAGTTCTTAGGAAGTTTCATTAGATGATTCTCGAAGGACGATTTAACCATTTAACGCATGTTTCTTCTCTATAATTGAGTAAACCGGAGGAGTACTAGTTTCTTTTCCTTGTTTTCTTTTCCCTTTATTCGTTTCAACGGGTACTTCTAGAGAACATTAAGGACAATGTTCAACTTAAGTATAGGGGGAAATAAGCCTTAGAAACTATTCTTTTGTTTTTCATTTGCTTTGTTCCTTAAAATGATAGATAATATATCGAAACATAACATAAGAGGTAATTTTTACCTAAATTTAAAAATCACCCTTTTATGCTATGTTTCGATATATTACCCATCTTTTTAAGGACAACGCAAATGGCAAATGAAAGAATAGTTTCTAAGGCTTATTTTCCCCCTATAGTTAAGTTGAATATTGTCCACAATGTTCTCTAGAAGTACCCATTAAAACAGATAAAGGGAAAAAAAACAAAGAAAAGAAACTAGTACTCCCCTAGTTTACTCAATAATGGAGAAGAAACATGCGATAACTGGTTAAATCGTCCTCCGAGAATCATCCAATAAAACTTCCTAAGAACTTCCAAGCTTCTTCTCATCAAATATAACTTGTAATCAAAGACAAAGACAACTATACCAAGCATAAAATGTGCGATTTACCAATATACAATTTGAATTTAGGGTTCAACTCGATAGATAGAATGAAAGAATTGTTAAATTCAGTAGGTTTTGCAGGTTTAATATATTAAATGTCATGTAAGTTTTATTTACAATAATAATTAAAAACTTTAAGTTTTTAGAACCTAGGCGTTTGACGCCGTCAGGGTTGTGGTGACCCTGTCACAGGTGTTGTGGTGACGGCGTCACGTTTTAGTCGTGACGCCGTCTCCACCGTCTGTGAAAACGAAATTTTTGTTTTTGATGAAAAATTTCCTGCACTTAATTCCATAAGTTAATTCCTGTATAAATGGCTGTACAAAACTTAAGATTTAACAATTCAATCATATAACTCAAAACTAACGCGAATTAATCTAAACAATTCATTTATCATGTTTGAATTTTATGGAATCCTATAATGACTCCATAGATCGTTATTAGGACTCATCTAGGGTATGATAACAATGATTGTAACACGCAGC